>VZTV01077264.1:0-23224 GCA_013400875.1 Anhinga rufa
AAAAAAATCTTAGGACTGACAGGATTAAACCAATGATAGGTTTTACCAACATTGTATTGGTATGCTTAGGTATGCAGGAGAAATAAATACAGGGAGGGGAGGAAAAGATATCATACCTTCAGTCATGCACGCTGGTAGATTTAATAGATTGTTATCCCTGTGACTGTGTTAGAGCAGACCTAGAGTGAACAGTCCCTCTAGTCTTGTGTTACCACCTTCCTTTATTGAACCTGATCCCTGATGAACCTGTACAGAGGGAGGAGGGCAACGAGTTACCGTTACAGACTGATAGATCCTCTTGGAGGGTGGACAAGGTGAAAAAAAGCATATTGGAACAAACATGGATGGAATAATTGGGACAGGATATGTAGCAAGGAGTTTCAAAAGCCAATGGATGAGAAGGTGCTGTGTCTAACAAGGGGACTGGGCAAGAGTCTTAGTGGTTTTGCTTGATGAGGGCGACTTACAGGTTTAAATAATCTCACACTGCTAACTTGCCTCTCCAACTGACCTTTGATGATTTTTTTTTTAATTATTTCACCCCCCCATCTTCCCTTGCCCTCAGCAGTGGGTAGTAAAAACAGACATCATTTCTTTAATGTGAATTATGTGAATGAATTAGCTGCTATGAAGACCTTGGGGTTTGTTAATAATGATGTTGCATATTAAGAGCATAATGTCAGGATGTTAAGCAAAATTTTGTGTGTGCTGCTATCTCTGCCCTTTCACTCCATCAGAAATATATGTATCCCTGCATACTGGAGAAGGTTCTTTAAAGCGCCTCCCCACTTCTCAGCAAATGAATGTTCATTTCTATGGAAACAGAACAGGCAGCCAATCTCAAAGCTGCAAAAGCACTTGTTTCTGCTGCCTGAGATTTGTAAATACTGTTTTCTCTAAGAGAATTTAAACAGACTCCTATATGGGGTAGTAGTGTAAATTTTGAGACAGGGAATGAAATGAAAATTTGGGAAAACAATAATATTGAGCTCTCTACTTTGCCTCACTCAGCAGACAGGATGATTTGAGCTCAATATAAATTGTACATATATCTATTCAGTCTGCGCAATTTTTCCATTTTTATGGTATGCCTCGTAGTGTTAGCTTTCTAAACGTAAATGTGACAGGTAGCAAACGGTGATGTTAGTGTCAGGGTTGTGGGGGAGCTGGGCTATGGGTGATGAAGATACCATTGAGTGTTCTTAAAAAAAAAAAAGGGGTGTGTGGCAAAAATCCATAGCACAAATGTGTATCTGTTTTTCCACATTATGCTATTGTTTTTTATTTCCCTTTGCTGTTTTCTTTTTGGAAATATAGTTACTATGGAGACAATGACGACATGCTCTGCCAGCGCTCACCAGTGTGGCACAGTATGAATGTATGAAGTCTGGGAAATAGGGAAACCAGCGATCGCTGCCATGATTATTTTATAGGGTTTTGAGCTACATGCATGCCTTTTGCTTGCTCAATGTGAATGGTCAGAACGTAGCCACATTATTTTAAATTTCAGATGTTATTCTTGCTGGCTTGTAATTTTAAATAGGAAAATTTACTGACCAGTGAAGCATGACGGTCAGTTTAAGCCCGTTTGGAAGTAAAGGGCCTCAGCAGGCTGGTGCTTCCACTGGTTTTTAAGGAACTTGCATGGGTTTTTGAATTATTACTGTGGGGAACTGTGCCCCAGCTCCTGCAAATGCGTGGTTTACAAGCGCCGCGCAGCTCAGTGCGTGTTATGGTTGTGTGTCTGTCTGCATTTTAAACTTGTCCTTAGGCAAGAGGAAGTAAATTGGAAGTATTTTTTTTTTTTCTTTTATCACTTTATGGGATTGCACTCCTCCTACCTTCAGTATGTCAGTTAAAGCATTGATTTTTGGGGAAGAAACTGTAAGGAGAAGTTCAGGGTTTGGGCAGGGTTTCATTGTCATTTCCAGACCAAAACGCTCTCCAGCATCAGCTGTGTGGAAGCTTTAAAAAGCTGTTTCTCTTAAAAAGTTCTGAGGGGGATTTCCAAGGAGTCTCCTCGAAGAACACCCTCCTTCAAGGAGCAGTCTCCTGCTGCCCGTGGGGTGCCGTTCTGTGGGTGCCCGGCCCGGTGGGGGCGGCCGCGCAGGAGGCGCGGGGCCCGGGAGTCGTTCGCGCCCGCGGCCGCCCGCTCCCCTCACGGGTCCCGGTGCGCCCGCCTCGGGGTGCGCCCGCCTCGGGGGCTCGGCCCCGGCCGGCCGTCGGGGCGCCGCGTTACCGCCGTGCGGGAAGCGGCCGAGCCCCTGGGCTTGTTTGCGTTGGTGGTGCTCCGCCGCTCCCCGGGAGGCCGCAAGCGAGTGGTTTAACTTACAAGGTTGGGGAAAAGTGCGCTTAAAAAAAGGGGGGGGGGNGCGCGGGCCGGTCGGGGCGGCCGATGGCCGGAGGGGCCCGCCGGGGCCGGGATGCCCGCTGGTGAGGGGGAAGGCGGGCCGCCAGCGCCCGCTCCTCTGCTTCCGCCTCCCACAGCGAGGGCTTCGCCGGTGTGCGCTACCGAGCGCGTTAAGTCGCCCGTAGGGCGGGCTGGGCTGCCGGCGGCGCCCGAACCCGCAGCCGGAGGGTGCCCTGGGCGCTGGGCACTGCGGCCCTTGGCTCCGTTTCCCGTTTAAATGTTAACCGTGGCAGGGACTTCTGGGGAGGTCCGTCATCTTAATCATTCACAACGCGGGCAGCCTCCTCTCGGCGTTTTTGTGCTGGCGTTCTGTTTGCTGACCCCTCCTGTCTCGGCGTTACTCGCGTTAGCCAGCCCTGCAAGATAAGCCTGAGTTTACTATGCCGCGTTGTAAACACGCGTGCTGTTAATCTGCGCTGCTTTGTGAAGAAACTTGCAGTAATTCAGTATAGCCGTAAAAGAAGTGCCTTGCTTCTAGGGCTAGGAATGTATATTTAATAAAGACACGAGATGTTACTACATTTCCTTCACTGCACGGTGTGTTGTTACACAAACTGATGGAAAGTAGGTCAGTAAAGCCATACAGGCTATACTGTTATGGTTTGATTAAAACCTGGACATATGTTTTGCCTTTATCACATCTCTTGGTTTTGTGTGACAGCAAGGTCCTGTCAGCTTAATAACTTGATGACTTTCTGTATATGCATTATTATTTTCAGAGAAACTTGAGAAGTGTTTGTTTGACTTGCAGCAAGTTTAGGAATGTAGTAGGAGGGCTGTGCTTTTACAAATTATTATATATATAGTTTTAAATAACATTAAGGAAGATGGTCTTATAAAGATCACGTGCTTAGATTAAGGTGAATCTTTTCTCTGAATTTGCTAAAACAGCAGTAGTAGGAGTCCTGAGAGACACCTTTTCTTAAGGGATCCTGAAATGTATGTTTTTTCACATAGTTCTTCAACATGTTAAGAGTATCAGTGTCAGTAGTGAGGCTGAGAGAGATAATGAGTGTGACCAGAGCAGTGAAATTAAGGCTGGACTGTATAGTTTAAAAAAATATTGGGGCAGTTCTGTGATGTTTGTATTTTTGTTGGCCATCTGCAAGATGCAAGGGAAGTCATGGTCTTTGTAGAACTGAAAATGCAGCAAGCTCTTTCTTGTTTAGACTTTTTTCCAGGAATGTTTTTCTTTGTCTTTGTTTCCTTCCTGTGAAGCAACACAGTTCTCCATGGTGTACACATGGGATTGTGGTAACTCCCAGATTAAGATTGCAAGTTGTAGCATGGTAAGAAATAACTGTATTCCCTAGGCAAAGCCATTGGATTTTTGTGGTTCTGTAATGGTTGAGGTTTATAAAGTGAAGGTGGTTGTAGAGCTCTCTGTATAATTTAATTCGTCATTAACAAAGGCACTAAGAACAAAGTACTGTTCAGGCAGTCAGCTGACATTCTGTGTAGGAGCTTTGAGCGGTAATGCCAGATACAATTAACAGCGTGTAGGATGATTATGTGGCTGTTGGTCTGTCTTAAAACTACTGCTTACCACATTTACAAGGAATTCAGTCTTCTGACATTGTGTTATGAAACTGCTAGGGAAAACAAAACCTTAGTTACTATTAAGAAAACTTTTTGATCTCTTTTCTGAGTTTAATGTAGGGTTTGCCATAGTCTTTTGTTTTGCAAATATCCTGTACATCCTCCTAATATGTGCAACATAGAAGAAACAATCTGTTCTAAGGTTAGTGGTTCTGTAGCCTTTGAGAAATGTCTTTTCTTGACAAAACGTCGCTTTGTTGTGGCCAGTCTGTATGTTAAACTTGTGCAGATACTTGAGAGAACAGATTTATTTTTTTTTATTTACTTTATTTGGTTTGCTTACTTAATCAGCCTAGATCTGTAACAAAATCGTGCAGAGTTATGTTTGGAAATGCTACATAGAGGTGGTAATGTCAATGTTTTCTCTTGAATGCAAGACACTGGCTTATTGTAACCTTTTAGAATTTTTTTCAGTTTTCTTGAGCACAAGCCAGAATGTAAATAAAACGTGGTGCTTAACAGTTGAATCTTAATCTGATTTCTCAAGTAAAGACTAAATCAAAGAGCCAGATTTTCCGTTTGCCCCCATATTAACTGTCTGAAGCTCTCCAATCTTTTGTTGGAAGAATGTAGAGGAAAAAAATAGTACTGTCTTTGTGGCCAGCAAACAATTGGACTGTTACTTCTACTGTACTGGATGCGTGCCAGTGGGAAAGCATGCACTGTCCCAGTCGTAAAGGCATTTCACATACTTGTGTGAATGTAGGTCTCTGTTTGACCTGCAAGTTGTGTTCCGGGGCTGCTGAGGAAAACCAGTCAGCAACCGTTCCTTGCTCTGGATTTTTTGTTCCTTGGAGAGGATAATGCATTTCTGCCCCTATCTGCTGATAACCAGATTAGGGTGTTCAGGAGGTGGCTAAAAGAATTGCACAGGGTGTTGTGCGTTCCCTTCAGGGTTTGTAATTCAGCGGCTTCCATCAGTGCTTTCTTACCCTGTTGTCAGCCTGTGCTATGCTGCTTTGTTATTTCACGCGTAAGGGACTGTCTTGCTCCCAGCTGAACAACGTAATTAGAATGAGGGGAAAATTATCTGCCTAAAACTATGAGGGGCCATGAAGGGAAGATTAGACGTAGGTTTTTCTTAAGATGTACTGAACATATTGCAGTACCAGACATAAGGTATTTGAGGGCTATCTAAAAGCATATAATCAGCTTTGTAAGAGGACATATTTGGTGCACACGTGTGTTGCAGTAGTATATACTAAGTATGCTATTTTGAATCATATAACGAATGAGATAAATTCACTTCTTTATTTATTAGTGGCTTTTTATTTAAATGGCATACAATGCAATGATGTTTCATGACTTGGAGCACTTGTCAGATTTCAGATGATAAAGCATATGTGACTGGTTTATGAAGAGGAATTATCCTTGTACTTATTACATACGGACATCAAATTATGGGGTTTGTCTTCTTTCAAAATACTTCATTAATGCATACATGGTCCTAGAGCACAAGAACAATTATCTTCCATTCCCTGATGTTCTTCTGAGGGAAGGCTGTCTTCCTAAGTCTTTAATCTGATTAGTAGTTTCTGTAAAATGTGGGTGCTGTACAGCTTTATTTTACTTTTGACTGAAAAAAAAGGGACATATTAAAAGTACAGAGGCTGTAGTGATGTTTGAGACATTAGTTTGTTTTAAAAAGAGATATAGAGTTGTAGTGCATGTGCATTTCTGATGTGTATTTCTGATTTTCCTTTCCTCTGGTAGGTGGGAGGAGGCTTTCTAAACCAAGAGAGTCCTGTGATGGTAATGATGGTAATAAAGATATTACTACACTGGCCTAGAAATCAGGCAGGATATAACTGTGGTGCTTTGTACCATTCAGAACTGTTTCATGGAAAATAAAAATATAGATAGTAGTAGAAGTTTTTTTGGGGAATAGAAATGCATCACTTATTCCCTTTTCTGTTCTTCTTTGGGCCTGTTATTTTTCATGTGCTGACTGCGCCTGCACTGGCTCCTTTCTCTGTAATTGCACCGCACCCCTCCTCTTCTGCTATTAGCAGTTGGTGGGCACATTGGTTTGGGAAATGGCTCTACTCGCTGTGCTTGAGAGAGGAAGGACAGATACTGTGAGCTGGAATTCAATTGCCGTTCTGAACCAAACTGGTGCAAAGCTTCTTTTCACAGTAAGGTCATATGCTACTCCCGGTGATTAACATAGATTCTGAGTAGTGTTTTGTCTATAAAGTGCATGTACCGTTGCTAATAGCAGTAAAAGAATAGTGGGACAGTGAAACAACTGAGTGGGAGAGGGAGGGAATGTGTAAACAAACCAAGGGCTATATGAAAAGACATAGTTTCTACTCAGAACAGATGAATACAGCAAGATTCAACACTGATGTGAATACAAAAATAATTCAAGGAAGAAGTATGCAACTCAGGGCATTTATTAAAAAAACAAAGCTGTAAACGTATGACAAACACAGTTATTTTCTCAAAACCAGCATAGATTCTAGAGTGATAACTGCACTTGATTTTTTTTTTTTAATTCTAGAATAACACCTACAATTAAGTTTTGTCTTCTTGTTCCTAAATGACATTTTTAGAGTCAAGGAATTTTTTGGTGTTCAGTTCTAGGAAACTTGTGGGGGGTGGTGGTGGTTGTTTTCATCAAACATGAAACACCAGTCCACTAAAAAGATTTCCAGATATTTTTAATCTGGCATCCAGAAGTGTCGGTTGCTTCTGGAGTCTGTTTCCATTTGTTTAAGAACAAGTTGCATTAAGAAGAAAAAAATCCTTTAGTGTTTCAGTTGATATCCTTACTTGTTTTGAAACATTTTTTTATTATTTCAGACTATTGCTAATATTACGTGTGTTTTCTTTTTTTAAAAAGAGGTGCATTTTGAAATAAACGTTGGAATTACCAACAGCCCAAGGACAAACTTAGACTAGTAAGGATTTTCTTTGACAGATGTTGCAAGACACTTTCATGTGACTAATTGGATATTTGTCTTGCAGGGTTAATTTTCATCTTTGTTACCTATTAAATAATGAGTTTTTCCTTACTGTTATGTTACTTTCAATAAAGTCTTACTGTAGCAAATACTGATTATCAGGTAAGCTATAATTGGATCATTTCAGGTATCTGAAATGCCTTCAGAGGTGAAGGTTCTGCTGTAGTATTCACCTGAATCAGAAATTCCACTCTGGATATTATATTTATAAAAGTACCTTAGTTTTAAAGATTTGTGTTTTGGGGTTTGTGTGTTCTTTCCTTTCCCAACTCCTTCATGAAAATACACTTTTGTAGTGACAGCAGGAAAGAACAGTGCTTAACTTGAAGGAGCCTTTTGAAAATCAGCTATGCATGTAAATTTATACAAGAAGTAACTATGATTTAAAACTCAGAGGAGTCTCACAGCTATATGGAGTATAGGCAACAAGGTTTTCATGATTACTTGTATATATTTAATTGTTGTGAAAATTCTCTTCAACTGAGAAACACTTAAAAGCCCTCAAAATTGTGGGCAGTTGGAGCCTAAGGAAAGGTGAGGAGAATGGAGGAAGATGTAGAACAAAGCTCTTAACAGCCTGCACAAGAAACTTACTTTCTTCAAATTAATTTTTTTACTTTCATCAAATGTCAAGAGCTCCACGGTCACCTAAATAGTTAACAATTTATTTCACAAAATATCCTTTTATCATTACAGATTGTTTTGTATGTTGACATGATAAAAGTCCTCTGGTCAATCAACTTGTACAATATGAGGTTTGCTCTTGAATTTAAAGGTCAAAAGCATTTCTGTATAGATGTTTTTGTCTGAAGTCTCTTTGCAGTGTTGAGTTGATTTTTGCAAACTGTTTAGAAACATTGAGGAAGCAGGCAGTATGTATTATTTTGGGATTGGATGATGTTCTCACAAAAGAAGAGGAGAAATGGTGGCTACTAAAGCTGCCTGGCTATAAACCAGACACTTCAGATTTTCCACATCTGATATGAGTTTTTTAGCTTCTTACAAGAAGTCCAGTTTAAGGAGAGTCTATCCTCTTGAAACCACAGGTTTTGTCACATACGGTGAAGTTGTAACCCTGAGAGTAAATTAAAGATAATTTGCCCTAATTTCTTAATCTCCACTTCTGAACATGTGAGGTAAACATGTTGGTCAGTCAGCTCGAAGACTGTTAACAACCCTATTTATTTTGTGCTGCGGTGTGCACATTTTCATGTTCAGAGATGAATATTGTTTTCTAATTCCTGAACTACAGGGATTGAAAGTAAATTTAGAAAAATAAATCTCTCTACATCTTATCTGCTATATGTTCATGTTACACTTTTCTGCTTCTAGGACCAGTGTTTTTATTTGTGAATCTGCCTTGCTGTTTCACATTTTCAACGTACAAATTGAGTTTAGCACGCAGAAATTGGCCATGCGAAAAAGTAATGCAAAAGTGTACTAATAAAATAATTTCTCTGATAATAGAAGTAAATTTGTCACTGTCAGCATCTAATAGTAAATCACAATTTAAGCTCTTATCGTATGATACACATCACATGGCCCTTTGCTATCACGTGATATATGTTGAAGGTGAACGAACATGGTCCTCATGTCTGCCTCTCTTACCTTTGCTGTGATGTAATTGGTGGTTTGAAAAATGAAGTCATTAAACTATTTTTAAGTGTTTCTGTGTGAGTGAATTAAGTATTGGAAAAACCACAAACAGTTTCTTCCTCAGTGGATATCTGTTCTTTTTTTATCATTTTTCTGAGCTTAAATGCATCAATAGTGCTAGTCATATTAGTGTAATTTATGGATACTGGATTCTAAATATAATGTGTTTTTTCATATTTAATATATCAGTTTAAAATAAGTCATTAGATTCACTGAAGAAAATACTGGTGTTATCAAGAGTAGATACTTTATGTACAAGCAAAGGAAATTGTGAAGAAAGAAATAAAATTACTTTTGGAGCCTAGGTAATGAAGAGAGTAGTGAAACCAGACCTACTGAGCAAAGACTAACTGTTGAGTTACAGAATATTTTAAGGGTAAATAGTGGTGTTTATGCTTCAAGAAAGTGTTTGGAGTGGTAGCTTTTTTTTTTAGAGGGCAACTTAAGCAACAGAGTGAAATGTTAAGCCAAAAATGTCTGAATTCAGACAGGCTACAACAGTTAAATAAACCATAACTTCTGAAACAAATGATGAGTCTTTTGTGGCTCACAGGTTTACCAGGCATGAAGTAAAAAAATCTATTGAAGCCTTTAATTTTTTTTGTTGTTGTTACTATTTTAAGTGAACTACCTAATTTCATTTTAACCAGTGTCTGATAGGGAGACTTTCTGTGGGTGTACACATTCATTTACCAGAGTTCTTAACTGCTTCAGAAGTTACTGCCCTTCTCAGCTTTACTTGTAACATTTCATAGGAGAGCAAAACACCTGTGCTGAGGTAGGCTTATTTTACTTTGCGCTAAAACAGAGGAGTATTCCCATCAGTTTCCGCATTACAGCTACTGAGTCAACCTGTAACGTGTTTAAATTGTCAGAAACTATCAGTCTTCAATTTCTTCTGCAAAGCATGTCTGTGTTCTTTCTACACTTTTTTCTTCCCCCCTGCTCAAAAGACACATTACTTGTTAACATTTCAGTGCTGGACATAGTGCAGTGTGGCCCAAAAAGTGTGGCCTAAAGCAATAACAGTACCAGTGTTGAAGAACAGTAACAGTAGGTATGTACCTTTCTTTTTTTGTTTTGCTCTTTAATCTAGAATCCTATTTTAAGTCTTGCCTTGTCATGAATTCTGGAGACCCTGGCTATCTTTTTCTTCCCCCTTTACTGATAAAATTATGCCTTGGTTATTAACAGGTTATAGACTATTAGGTGTTAATTCAGAAGACTACAGAACATGCCTAAGGAAAGCTGTAAATAAAGTGAAATTTATGATTTCTGAACTATGGTAATATTGACTGCACCTCCAGTTTTCAGTAAGTTGCTCCGAGAAGCATATCGGAAATGTATAACAAAAGAAAGTCCAATTGCAAGAATTCAAAACTGACCAAAGGAATTTTTTTATTTATTTTAACAAATGTAACTGGACTGTGGAAATAATTTTACAGATGCTGCAAAAGTAAAAAATATAGCAAGATTTGCAGCAACTGTCTTCAATGCTAATAGGTAAAAATGAGAAAATAACTTATTTAGGTTTAAAGGAGATATTCTAGAACTAGAAATTGGGATGAAGCTTTGCTTGGGAGCAAAATTAGCTCAACTGCTTATTCTGGCTTGTTGTAGCTTTGTTTGAAACTGTTATTTAAATCACAGAACAGTAGGGATTGGAAGGGATCTCCAGAGATCATCTCGTCCAGCCCCCTGCGTGAGCAGCACACCCAGAGCAGGGGGCACAGGACCGCGTCCAGGCGGGGTGTGAATGGCTCCAGGGAAGGAGACTCCACAGCCTCTCTGGGCAGCCTGGGCCGCTGCTCTGGCACCCGCACAGCAAAGGAGTTTTTCTCATATTTAAGTGAAACCTCCTGTGTTCCAACTTGTGCCCATTGCCCCTTGTCCTGTCATCGGGCACCTCTGAAAACAGTCCAGTCCCATCCTCCTGACACACGCCTTTCAGATATTTATAAACATTTATAAGATTCCCCCCTCAGCCTTCTCTTCTCCAGGCTGAACAAGCCCAGGTCTCTCAGCCTTTCCTCATCAGGGAGATGCTCCAGTCCCCTGATCATCTTGGTAGCTATCTGCTGGACTTGTTCCAGCAGCTACCTGGCTNCTGGGGTTGTTCCTCCCCAGGGGCAGGACCTTGCACTTGCTTTTGTTGAATTTCATGAGGTTCCCCTCTGCCCAGCTCTCCAGCCTGCCCAGGTCCCGTTGGATGGCAGCACAGCCTTCTGGCGTGTCAGCCACTCCTCCCAGCTTGGTGTCATCAGTGAACTTGCTGAGGCCACACTCCATCCCTTCATCCAGGTCATTGATGAATATATTGAACAGGACTGGACCCAGCACAGACCCCTGGGAGGACACCACTAGTTACTGGCCTCCAACCACACTCTGTGCCTTTGATCACGACCCTCTGAGCTCTGCCATTCAAATCTTGTCTTTCTGCCAGACAATAATAAGATGAACTGTAAGGCTAGCTTTTCTTTGGGGTCAGGAAAATAATACTGGAATATGTTACATACTTAGATGAAATTATTGAGGGAAATGGATAAATTATTAAGTATTAAAACAAGCACCAAAGAAATGTGGATAATTATTGTGGCAAGTGCTATTGCCACTCCTAAATATTTCTTTTCTAAATATCTCTATCAGATCTAGTCTCTTCTTCCCAGTTTTCCCTTTTTCTCCTTTGCCCTATTCATTTAGATTCACGTTAAAAAAAACCAAACAAACCACAACAAAAAAGCACATCTGGTGTGAGACTCCTCTTGTGCTGTAGCTGATCGATGGAATATAGGAGAGCAGTACTCGGCTTTGCTTGTTGTAAAGTTAGGGGAACTTTATCAGAATTTCAGATTGGATCAATAGCATAAATTTAACTGATAAATATTTGTCTCATTTCTGTTACTGACTGTTGCTCCCTGTGCTTGCTGCCTTTTTTATTAATTTTTTTAAAGACACTAGTCCACTGGAACTGCCTGAAAAACTAGCGTGTGAAGAAATATATTTGGCTTCACAATTGACTTTAGTGCATTGAGGGTTTTCTGAACGAAGTTATAATATTTAGCTACTTTTGTCATTGCTATTTTTTTATTCCCCTGCCCCACTCCTCTGTGAGGTTACAGTGGAAAAAGGAGTCTCTTTTGCTAAGAGTTCGCTGATGAGCATCAGAATGTGGTGTTGCACAGAACACAAGAACCATTTGCTGGCACTGAATCATAGGTTCAATTGCCTCCTTCAGGAATGTGAAGAAAAGCAAAGGAAGTACCATGAAGTAAAGTTAAATCCATCAGTAAGTGGCCTCATGTTACTTCTGTCACTATGCTCCATCAGTCTTCTGGAGAACCATGCTCCATCATTGTGGGAAGCAGATTTTTGTTCTTGAATGAGAATTTGCATCCTAATGGTTCAAGATTCCTCTACCTGCTGTGCCACAGGGACATTGCCCAGTAATTATGCATATATGCTAGATCTAAAGCATCTTGGGTGTCATTCAGCTTCCCAGACATAGGCGCCTAATGCCACTTGAGGCGCCTTGCGGTATCGACACTAGCCACACGGAGCAAACAAGTGGGACACGAGACCTGCAAGAGGTCTGTGCCCTTCTGGAATGTCAGCTGGCAGCCAGACAGGATACCCAGGACTGTCTAAACTGGTTTTAGATGACTGTGCTTAGGCAAATGAATCCCGTCCTTTGTGTCAGGACAAACAGATTCGGGTTGTATGGAATGCCTGATGTGTAAGGGATAAAGTACTTGCTAAATGATGTGGGGCATTGGCTTGAAGTATGGATTAGAAGGATCAACTAACCTGCTGCATCTGTAGTGCTTGCGGCTTCATTTTCATGCTTGACAGAAATTATTATAGGCTGGACCAGTTCATCTGGAATTGAGCTGATGATCCAGTCTCAGATGTTCCAAGTAATTCATGCAGTCTATGTTTATAAATCACTGAAGGAAGACTGGCAGTCGATGTCTTGGAAGGCGCAGGATGTGGGAGTGACTTGGGAAATGTAAGGACTTCATCTACTTGTCATTGTTTTTCTTGGGCATGATTTTGCAATCGTGTCATTATAAACAGTTTGTGGTGTGAAAGAGGAACTGTTAGCAGTAGTTCAAAAACATATAGTATCTGTTAGCAATACTTGAAAATGGATGTAGGAAGGGCACATGTTAAAGTTTAAAAGCAGTTTTATTACAGATGCTATGTTCTCTGGTTTGACTATCGTCAATCTACTGTAAGATACCGCAAGTTGGTATTTACATCCCTAGTAGTGTTAGATATGTAAGATCTTGATACTGATGCAGTATTGAGGTTTGCCTTTATGGACAGCCTTAGTCAGTGTTACTGCAGGGGATCCAGGGTTTTTCCCCCTGTGGTGTTACTTGGGGATCTGTTTTAACATCAGGTGACTTCTGACTGGCTGCTCCTGAGTAGCCCGAGTAGAATATCTTTCTTCTGTTTCTACAGCCACATAGATGATACTATATTTTCTTCTTCTGTTATTGACTGTGACTTACAAAATATTAGATATGAAATGTCATATGAATTCTTTGAATCTTAAGACCAGCTAAGGTAAAGTCTTGAGTTGCAGGAACAATAAATATATTTTAATTTAATTTTCTTTAAAAATAAAATACTTTTCTCTCTAGAAACGAGAAGTTCTAAAGTGTCCTTTGTCCCTGGATGCATCTGTAATTACCTGTATTACTCTATAGCCAAATCACAGTAAATAGGTTGTTCAGAAGTTTTTAGCATTGGGAGTACTAGAATGTTCTTTGAGTATGAGTTTGTAAACACGTATCCTTCAGTATCTCTGAATACTTTAAAAAACAGATAGTACATATTTGTAATCTGGCCCCCAAGAGTAATGCTACAAGGCACAAAGATATCACGTATCAAATTGCATAGTTGGTTTCTTAAGAGTTTTGGTATTTAAGCGTTTGCGGTGGTTCAGAGTTTTGGTCTGTGTTTGTAAGTGAACAGCTGTGTCTGTATTTAATCTTAGAATAACTTTGGTAAACCCCAAGTTTTGAAAGTCTGGTAAACTCTAGGATTTGATATGTCATACAGGTTGGTTTGGTAATTTTATTTTTAACTAGAAACATTCCTTTGAGTCCTGAAATGTTTTGTAGAAATGTACAACAGTTCATTGCTAACCAATTCACTGGCTGCATAGTACCTGCAGCACACTCCGCTGTGCGACAGATCTCTTTATTAGAAGAGAAAACTTCTAATGCTTGGAAGTTGAATCTTGTGTTTCTAGCCTTCTGAATGTAAGAACAATCTTTCCTTGAATTTTCTTTTTTTTTCCTGCTTCGAAGTTGTTCATCTGTTCAGCTTGTACCAGAGCAAGAACATTTGCTGCTCGTGAGGTTTCTTAGGGAGCTTTTGGAGATACTAGATTCCAAGCTCTTCTCTGTGGGGTGTGCTTACCTCCAAAACTCTTCTTGCCCATTGTGATTTAAAATGAAGATAACAAGTACAAGAACAGTCTTGTGAGACTTAACTGAGGTTCAGTCTCTTTCATTAATTGTGTTTTTCATTTAAGATATTCTGTACATTGCTAGCAATTCATAGAGCTTTTTATCTGTGTTTTTAGTAGCTCGGAGCTTTGTTGTAAAATGCTGTTTGTATAGAGCTTTCTCAGCTGTCAGGTGTATTTGCTTATGTAGAATTTGACAAACTGAAAGTGTTGTTTGGCCTGTAAAATTACCTAGAATGAAAATTACCTAGCCATTCTAGAACGAAAAGGTGTTTGCATCCTTCAGATAGATTTGATTTGTAATATCAGTTATATTTAGGCTTTCATGACTTCTGCTGTAGAAATTAATTTTGTTTGCAGACTGCGTGAAACGAACATTGCAGTCACAGTTTGATACTGCCAGTACAGCCGTCATCACGCTCTGCACGTCGGCAGTCAGGAGCTCCAGCCCTGGGCCGTTGGCTGACCAAAGACACGTAGTAAACAAGTGTTGGCTCAGCTGCTTTGAGCAGAACTGCACCTTGCAGAATAACGGTTGTACCTAGAGCTGGGGTTCTCTGCGCTGAAGTGTCTGGAAATGCTTTTATAGGAGATAGAAACAAGTGTATTGTTGCACATGAGTGAGAGCAGGTGGAAAACAGATCATACTGGAAGCAAATAAATCTTTTTGTTCCGTTAACTGCTGTAAATACAGACTTGGGGTTTCAGATCTTCACAAATACTGTTAAGCATCTTTCTGGAAATGCAATGTCCTGAGAGATCAATTGGGGTTATGTTGTTAACAAAGCCTAGGGAAATAAAAGCGTAAAGGCCCAAAAGGGTGGAGAAAACCTCTGGTTTCTGTAAAAGTGGTACAAAATTTTCCTGCTCATGTTTATTTAAAAACAAACAAACAAAAAAACCCACAACAAAAGAAACTCCGCAGTGGTATTGGTTTAGTCTTAAAATAATTAGAAAACATACCTTTCACCCATTTTATACCTTTATGGTCTGTGCTTTAATTTTGGAATGTTTTTAGAGGCTATACTTGAATTTTTAACTTATTTCACCATAAATCATGAAAAGTCCAGTTAAGAACGTCTATGTATCAGTGGTTAAGATCAGTTCTACGTTTCTCAAAAATACTTATGCATTTTAAAACAAAAATTACTTATTTGAAAAGCTAGGTTTTATGTGGACTAAAAAACCATATGAAACTACTTAATAGTTTTAAATGTATGAAAAAAATTCTTTAACTAGGCAAAGTAATTTGACAGTATTACCAAGACCATTGTTTAATATATCATCCTATAATTTATACAACATGTCAGTAGCTGGGAATGTTTGCTTTTGCATTTTTTTTTAAATTCTATTTTGGGGTTTAGCAGTAACTTCTACAATTCTCCCTCTTCAATACTCCCTAATGAATAGCTTGGTAAGGATAAAATTAATTTATCTGAGCCTTTGGTTCCCCAAGTACGATGTTGTTTGGGGTTGTTGAGGTTTTTCTTGATTAGGAGTTTTTGCATAAATGAGCAAAACGTTCACTTACTATTTTTAAAATTGTTCTGCAAATAACTTTTTTCAAAGGCTTCTTGTGCAATATTTGCATATCAATGCTGCATTGTGGTGCTGTTGGATAGTAACATGAAAGTCTATCCTGCTTGGTTGTCAAACCAAAAAAACCCGCAGCAACAAAACCATTTTTATTTGAAAAGCACGTTTTTATGATAGCATATTCATGTGTCAGTGTTGATCTCTTCACGCTGTTTAAAAATCTACAAGATATATTTTCATGCTATTTTAAAATTACCTGGAATGTTGCAGGTACCCTCGACATTAACCATTACTATTTACATTCCTATTATAGCCTTTAGTTCATTGCACTTAATCTGGCATTTGGATTAGTGGTTTTCCCTGATCAAAAATCTTGATGTCTGGTTCTATTTAAGATACGGGGAGTAAAAGCGTCAGGAATGGAAATGTATTCTGCCTCAGCCCGTATGCTGAGCAGGAGTGCTGTTTCCATGGCAATGCACAGGCTCCTGGGGGGGAGGCTGGTGCCTTTTCCCCGATTCTGAGAGTTTTCATATCCAAGCACTATTATTCTTAGCAAGTTTCTCTTAAAAATCAGTGTTTGTAGGAGAGAAGGAAATAATGTTAAGTGAAAATTGTCAATATACATCCAGATGTTTCTTGTGGTTTGTTTCTTCCTTAATCATGAAGATCTGTTAGTGCAAACACGCAGCTTTTCGCTAATGCTAGAAGAATCGACTAACTATAGCAGCAGTCATCTCGGACATGTTAAATGTGGGGTGTTCTAACATTTGATGGTGCTGCAAATGCTGTTGGAGAAAACCTTGCTTTACCCTTTTAATGAAAACTGCCTTCCTCTGGGAGGCTATATTATTAAATATAGTTGACATTTGACGGGGAGCAAGTTCTGAATAAGCAAAGGGTAAATAATCACCATTCAAGAAATAACAAGCTTTGCAATTAATTTTATTTTTTTTAGAAACAGCAGGTTTTAGAGCAGTTAATATGCTAAATTGGTCTTCCATTACTGTAGTGCAGCTGTGTCTCAGCCTCGCCCATTTTATTTATTATAGGAGCCATAGGCTGATACGTTTTCCATGCTCAAGCTTATAGGTAAATCCTTCTTCTGTAAGTGGATTGGGAAGACGTTACTTTCTGCTGTTGGAATATGTTGAGGTTTGGGGTTTTTTTTTGGAGGCTGAATATTTTGTATTGAGACTGTTTTATTTAGTCACTAGAGATTAATTTCTTCCTTGATTAAAAATACACAAAGATGAAATTATAGGAAAGAGGAGTGCAAACCCCAGAGTATTGTCTGCCTGTCTTAATTTTTTTAATGAAGGATTGGAATAGTGGCAAATACTGTGTGTGGGAATGAATTTATTTGCATGGAGAATTTTCACCTTTTCCTCTGGCGGTGGCTCCCAGAAGATGATGTCACCTTGCAGCTCATTGGTTGTGCGGCACCTAGTGCGGGGAAGGGAGAGAAAGATGCCGGCACAAATCTCAGTGGTGGATCTAGGGTGTTTGCGAGCAGTTTTTGATAGAATCTTTGATTAGTATTGAGAATTTACTGCATGTGGCCATGTGAGGTGCTGGGTCCGTCCTAGGGTGAGGGGATTGAAGAGCTATCAGAGGAATGAGGCGGCTGATCTGCAAGAGGATCTGTGATTGTAAGTTGAAAAATCTGGGTGGAAGGAAAGAGACAGGGAGTGCTGGTTAGACACATTGTGGGAGGATGTGTAGCAGAAAATGCATGCATGAGTAAAAGAAGAAAAGGGAGAAGCATTTGTCTTTAGTAGACTGGAATGATAAAAAATATATTAAGGGCTTTCCTTTGGGGAAAATACTCAGAAATGGGCAAAAATATTCAATCTCTGCAAGGATATTTTCCCTTTGTGGGAGTGAATATGTAGGATTCATTTTTATGTTCAGTTTTACAGTGGTTAATTATGAAGGCAAAATAATATTTTATAAGAACTTAACACGTAGAAAATGCTGTTTATTTCTCATTGTCATTTTATTCCTAGGTCAGAGACAGAGGACAAAGTGATAAATATTTGCTTGGTTTTGTACATTTTGTGATATGTTTTTTTTCTATGAAATGTGAAGCAGAATAATTGATTAGGACTTAAATATACATCCATTCTAATAATTGTATTTTTATTTAATGTATCCTTTTCTAGACAAAAGCTTTGATGATGAAGAATCAGTGGATGGAAATAGGCCATCATCAGCTGCTTCAACCTTCAAGGTTCCGGCACCTAAAAAGCCAGGAAATCCTTCAAACAGTGCAAGAAAGCCAGGATCAGCTGGTGGGCCTAAGGTTGGAGGTAATGTAAAGCTATTCAGAAGCTAATCAGTGTTCCCAGAAACCTTGCCAGAGCAGACACAAACCAGAGAACTTTGAAAGGTGATGTTTAATTCATGACTGCAGTATTTTTGCAGAGCTGAAAACAGTACGGGACCCTGTTTTACGTAATTATTCATATGTAAAGGTGTGTGCATGTTTTTTGTGAATGTACATTTAGCTTATAAAGACCTCTCATTTTATAAATAAAATTAACATCTGGAGATAGCACTTGTGTTGGTAAAATGAATATATATGTGCCCCTTTGATGGAATCCACACATCACTTACCATGTATATAAATACACTGTGAAATTCTGTAGTAGGTCTGTGTAGATTAAATTTTTACTGTAGGTCTGCACTGTTTCACATGGCTAGAAAGGACTAGCCGTCAGCCATATACCTCAACAGAAGTGTGTGTTACACCTGAGTGACTTCTATTATTATTCCTTAAACTGTGAGAGTATTATGAAATTGGTTGTGCAAGATAAAAAAACGAGGGCTAAAACCCTTGCCAGGATTTTTTTGCATGGTAGACTCCAAAGCAGTATAATGATGATGCTTACTAATTATAATCTTTGAACATGGAAATCCGCATTTTTTTAGGGCGGGGGTAATCTAACAAAAGCAACTGCTTATTGCTAAAGAAGTGACAGCTTTTTTGATGGTTCATGTACACAGAAGAATATATAATTAAGAGGAAATATACCATGCTTCAGGTATGGCTTTTTTATGAATAATTGATTCCTTCTGTAAGGGATTTTTGTAACAGTAATTTTTTCATATTCCTAGTCACATAACATTCCCTTATGTGAACTGCAAAGCAAAGGTAAAATTTGAAATAAGATACACATGCCAAACAAGCTGCCTTAAGTATTTTCATGTTAATAAGATGTAGCTAATGTTTTGACAATTTATTGTTTTTTTCTAATGTGATCTTCAGAATTCCTAATAAATTTAAAAGATTCCCATAGGGCGGGATCCATGCTGCCATAGTATAACTCAAAATTGATAGCACTATGAATCAAAATACTGCCCAAAAGACTTCCTAAAGGAAATTATCTCTTGAAATTGACTGTTAGAATTTATTATTATTACAGAAATAAGTAATAATACTACCATCTCCTTTAGCCTGAAGCATGGTGTTTTCTGCATGCGAGACATACATAGTACCAGAAATGAATGCTCAGGATTCCTATTTCTTTCAGTATGTGCTTCTTTTAATAATATTTTATTAAATATAGATGGTTTTTAATGTAAAATTGTTTTTACATGTAGACTTCCACTTTACATGCCCTGCAGTAAAAACGTGGAGATAGGAGAGCAGCGGAAGGGAAATAAAAATAACTGCCTAGATGTTTTTTTCAGTTTATCTAAAATTCAGGAGTAAAGGAGATTAAAAAAACCCCAAAATTACTACATTGTTTTTCCTCCTTTTCCTATGTGGCCAAACTTCAAAAAATTAAAATGAAAAATTACATGGAATAAGGACAAAACTTGAGCATGCCAAAACCAGAGTATTTTGGTCATCCTTGCTTTATACAGTCTCCTTTCAACTCTGGAAAATACTAAGGAGTGTTCACATGTGCATCTGTTTCTCCTCCTTTTTTTTCTGTCAGTATATCTGTAGTTAGAATTTGTAAAATTTAGGATTAAATGTTTGGCTGGCCTTTATAATGTTGATTAAATTTCTGTTTGAATGCTTGTCTGTATATGCATCTATGGCGTGGTTGTGCAGACTGCTCAGGTGGTTGACCACGGAGAATTTTTGCCTTAATATTTTGTAGGAAAGATGTTATGCCTTGCTTCACCAAATGGCTAGAAGGTGGAAATTTGTTTTCTAGCCTTTAGTTGTTCTCAACTACCTGTACTTTTTTCTCTTGTTGTCTACTAGGGAGAAACTTCTACAGGTCTATTAATCAGCTTCTGCATAGATTTCTTTCATTATATATAACTATATGCTTCCTAGTTTAATACTTCTTTGGAGTTTCTTTCCCTTCAAAATTTCCTTGAGTTGACCCTCAATCTTTTTCTTTTTAGCATTTTCCATATGTCACCATTGACCAGTAAGGCTATTATCACTGTTTTCATTTTTAGCAGCTAGTCTTCATTTTACTTCTGCTGCTCATTGTTTGTGTCTTTCAATGTTTTTCCCCATCTCCATACTTTTTTTGAGGTTACTAGTGTTAAACTAGTTCTGTCTATTAACAAGCTTGCTAGCAGATAGAAATCTTAAATGTCTGCAGCATCTAACAGAGCCTTACCCTTCTGCATAGTATTTACAAATCCTGTATCTCCTAGCCTAATAAAGAACATTTGTGTAGATGCCACCTGCATTTCTTAAACAGGTCAATCAGTTCATAGTCTCTTCCAGCATTGAGGAGTTTCCCATAACATTTTACACATGAACAATTATACTAGGTCAGACAAGAAGTGTATGTAGTCCACTGCTCCATCTGACGGTAGTCAGAAATGGCTACTAGAGAAATGTATGTGAACAGGGCAAGTGTCAAGAGGCACATGGTCATTACAGGACAGAATACTGGGTGTAGAGAGCTTTATTCCACAGAGAACCACGGTCTTGGAAGCATCCAGTTGGGGCATCCTATCCTGCTTGTCTTGAGATTTCATGGATCTTTATGGCTACAGACAAACCTTGATGCTTTTTCACATCCACTTTCTGTAGAGTCTGCTTTGTAGGGGGCTAAAGATTTTTCTCCAGCCTCAAAATTGGCATCATTATGGAGCAAATTTATGGTTCTGGAAGTTGTCTGCTCTTGGTAATTTATTAAGGCTCTGCCATATCCTGCAGTCCCAAATACTTCTGCTCAGCACTGCATTCCAAGCCTGTAATCAGTGGGAATGTAACTTCTCACCTTTCCCTCATAAGCACTGGCTACAGGTATTTCAGGCTCATAATTCCGCACCTCATGGTTCTGCCACCTGTTGCTCCTGCTTGCCTAAGTTTTCTCTGACTCTTTCATATATACATGTACACATACTGAGAAGTTGCAGTTCAGCCTTGGAGGAAGAAGTAGCAGCAGCTCCATTAACTGTGTTGCTTTTTCTTTCCTTTTCACAAAAATCTCCAAAGTCATGTCAGTGACCCACAGCTGAAGTGGTCCTTCGCTGCACTTTCTTCTCTTCATGCTTCTGTGACCAGGCAGAACTGCTAGTGCAAGCAGAAGGTGTATTGAGCGTAGGCTGAGATTACTGCAAGTTCCATTAATTTAAACTGCCTTTTACATTCCAGAGATCCTTCTCTGAGGATCTTGCTTTAGAAAGATGTTTTTCCTATCAGCTGTAGATGACAATAAAGAAAATACAGCTTTTTCCTGGTTCCAAAAGGAAGTGGAGGCTAGCTATCCTGCCCTGAGGCTAAGAAAATGAAACCTTTTGGCCATGCTGCTCGCTTTCTTTTATGCTGGTATCTGCTGAATTATACCTCAGGTGCATGTGTGCTTGGCTTTTCGTTGTGCAAGGTCCTACACCTGGGTCGGGACAACCCCCGATATTGATACAGCCTGGGGGGATGAAGGGACTGAGAGCAGCCCTGCCGAGAAGGATTGGGGGTACTGGTGAGAGAAAAGCTGCACATGAGCCAACAATGTGCACTCACAGCCCAGAAAGCCAGCCGTGCCCTGGGCTGCATCCCCAGCAGCGTGGGCAGCAGGGCGAGGGAGGGGATTCTGCCCCTCTGCTCCGCTCTGGTGAGACCCCACCTGCAGTGCTGCGTCCAGCCCTGGAGCCCCCAGCACAGGAAGGACATGGACCTGCTGGAGCGGGTCCAGAGGAGGCTATGAAGATGATCAGGGGGCTGGAGCACCTCTGCTATGGAGACAGGCTGAGAGAGTTGGGGTTGTTCAGCCTGGAGAAGAGAAGGCTGCAGGGAGACCTTATTGATTATTGCGGCCTTCCAGGACTTAAAGGGGGACTACAGGAGAGATGGGGGCAACCTGTTGAGCAAGGCCTGTTGTGACAGGACAAGGGGTAATGGTTTGAAACTGAAGGAGGGTAGATTTAGACTGGATATAAGGAAGACATTTTTTTACAGTGAGGGTGGTGAGACACTGGCACAGGTTGCCCAGAGAGGTGGTCGATGCCCCATCCCTGGAAACATTCAAGGTCAGGTTGGACGGGGCTCTGAGCAACCTGGTCTAGTTGAAGCTGTCCCTGCTCACTGCAGGGGGGTTGGACTAGATGGCCTCTAAAGGTCCCTTCCAACCTAAACCATTCTATGATTATATACTCCATGGAGGTGTTTCTTATTGAAGAAATGGATAATTCCGCCACTGACCAGATACTCTGTTCAAATGAAAGGACCCATCTGATATGCAAAAAGACTTCTTTTTTTCCCCACTGTGTTGGGCACTTCCCATTTTATGTAGGAAATGCACTTTGGTGGCACTGGAATTGCAAAATCATTGTCCAGGAAGGCAGGTGAAACAGCTATGTACAGCAGCAATAGCAGTGTCCTACTTGGGCTGGAATTCTCTTTCCTTGTGCTGGGAATGACTATGCAAGATCTTTTTCTGACGGCTGTAGGGATGGGAGAGCTTGGAGTACTTGTGTGTTTGCTGACAGGTGTGACTAAGTCCGTAGAAGACAGCTTGCCAGAAATGTGTCTAAGCAGGCAGCCTCAGCGAGGTACTGCCCTGAGAGTAAGAAATCCAGCAGTCTGTTTCTCATCTCACTTTACTGCTGGGAGGTGTTCAGACACTGACCTTCTTGCTTGTGCTGAATGAGAAATGATGGGTCTACAACTTAATGGGGCAGTGCTTTTTTTGGCATATTTCTTATTCCATGGTCAATACAGATGGCTCTTTGCTAGGAAATGCACAGCTAATCTACCTACTTCTGACACACTTGCTTTCAGCTCTTGGTTCAAGTGGCAGAGCCTCTGGAAATACCCCTTTGCTCTAAGCACTTCTTACTGAGAATGTGCACAGTGTGTGCTCTGCCCTTCCAGAAATGGATGCTCAGGGGCTCTTCCTTGGCAGTATGGTAAACAGCTTTTCGATTGTAAGAGACACCATAATTTACAGTAGAACAAGACTTAAGGATGTTAGCCAAATGAGCTATATTCTTGTCCCTGTGCTGTTCAAGACTTCTTACAGGACTTTGGCAGGTTCTCTTAGAAATGTGAGCTCCCTGTTGCAAGTCTTCCAGGTAATTTTCACTTGCATACTACTCAGAAGCTTTATGTAGCCTAGATGTTAGTAGCAAACCTCAATCTGTACCTCAACAAGA
>VZTV01077266.1:0-10817 GCA_013400875.1 Anhinga rufa
GCGAGGCGAGGCGAGGCGGCCGCCGGCTCCCTCACCGACAGAGGCGAGCGATCCCTCCCGAGCCTCCTTCACACTGGCCGCTGCTTGGCCCGAGCACCCGTCGTGGCTCTTTGGGGCCAGAGAAAAGGTTTTCACCTCAGACCTCGCTGGTGAGTGAGGTGAGGCCGAAAGCTTGAATCTTGGCCCTGATTCTTGTGGTTCTTTCCAGCACTCCAATTATAGAATCGTTTGGGTTGGAAGAGACCTTTAAGATCATAAAATCCAACCATTAACGTAGCACTGCCAAGTCCACCACTAAACCATGTCCCTAAGCACCACATCAGCACACCCTTTAAACACCCCCAGGGATGGTGACACAACCGCTTCCCCGGGGGCAGCCCGTTCCTACCCCTGACAACACTTTCAGTGAAAAAATTTTTCCTGATATCCAATCTAAACCTCCCCTAGCACAACCTGGGGCCGTTTCCTCTCATCCTATCACTTGTTCCACTGGATTTAATAAAATGCTGAGATAAATCCCGGGGATCCTCCTGCCCCCCCAGGTAAGACCTGTTGTACCAACCTCCCACACAAAAAGGTACTTTGCACCTGCTCCATCTTGCCTACAGGCTTGCTGCTCCCTCAGCGGGCTCCTGCTGCCAATCACCACTTTATTTTTCAGTACAGAAACACTCTTGCCTGGCTCAGCCGTTCCCCACACCATTCCTCGTGGGCTCTGTCAGCGTGAGGTAACTCGGCCCTGAAGCACCTGCTTCTCTAATGCCCACGCACTGCAGCTACGGGACAGCACAGCGTGGTTCAGATGGGATTTCATGAAGATGTATGAGGGGAAAGCATATGTCACCAAACCAGGCATGTCAGCAGACAGCTGAAGCACAGAGGCCACATATTTGATACGAGCTCTGCTCAAAAGCAGCAGTTTCAGAGATGCTATTGCTACCAGAACACATCCCTCTCCTGGAGCTGGCAGGCTTTCTATAAACAGAGTCCCGCCACATCAAAGGCACAGGGTCAGGAAATTGGATCAATCTCCCCCAGCTGTAAATACGACTAGGAGGCTACAGGTCTGACTGGGTAGAAGATCAAGGAAACATCAGAACCAGAAGAAAGTTAAGATAAAAGACAAAAGTTCCAGCCTGAGACCTCTTTTCTGCTGTTAGAGGTCAGCATCTGCTGACTGAAGGGCAGAGGAATGGGAGCTGAGGGAACCACCAGAAAGCGCTCGCACCCTAGGCAAATGAGCAAATGTCCACCGTGGGCTAAACACATGGTCAATGTCTGAAAGTGCTTTCCTAAGCCCAAGTAAAAGAACAGATTTAATAACCATTTTGGCTCCTCCCCATCGCATAGCACAGTACACTGTGATTTTGTTACACAGCTTACAGAAGTCATCACTGCAGATGAATTTGAGGCAGCGACAGGCACCTCACAAGGTTGACATACAAGGAAAAAAAAAGGGAACCCAGCCTCTAAGTTTGCTAGTCCCATACTTACAGGTCCAGTAGCCAGGAACACTGAAGGGAACACCTCCATGGAGGAAGCCACACTCTGAAGCAAGACTGGAAGACTGTCCCCCCTCCTCCTCTGAGCATCTTTAAAGGATTTCCTACATACCAGCTCTCTGAGACCAGCATATTTGCTACCAGCAATTTCTCAGCCTTACTGTATCAGTGTGTTCTTCCCCAGCCACCAAAAAATTAGTAATAAAAATACCAGGGCAATCATTAGAAAAGCCTTCTCAGAAATTCAGGTGCAAATACCTAACCCTCCCCCAAGCCCAAAGCTGAAATCACACAGAAATTATACTGACCAAGAACACCTGAAAATGGCCACAGGGTTTCTTTAGCAGCAAAGCACACAATACTTAGAAAGAGCAGAGCAAACATACTGCCTCTTGCAATTTCATCTAAGGTGAGACAGCTGTGACTAATGGAGCTAAACATGCTGACAGGTGGTATTAGGTGAGAGCACTGATGGAACTGTGAAATCAGCTGTGGTCTTAATTCACTGCTTTCAGCATCTTAATGAAGACCAGTTTACAGAAGCAAAACAGGAGAAGGCTTTACTTTTAACCTAACCTATTTGTAAGTGTTAGAGGCCACACAAAAAGCTGTTTGATTAAAGCCTTTAGACCATCTGTAAAAGTAGGGCTTGTAACCCTGATGGTGTCAGTAAGAAAAAAACAAACAAACAAGCCTCTGCTCAAAAAACGAGGCCTGTACATAGAACAATTCTGCAGAAATGCAAGAGCACAGCCCACGCTTTTCTCCAAAGCAGGCCGCTTTGGCTTGCTACATTATCAATAGTATCCAAAGCTAGAGAGTGGGCAAGCTCGGTGTGTGCAGCCTCTGCAGTCTGAAGCGGGACAGAAGTGCAACGCACCCACAGCAGGCTTTCACCAGGAGTCCCACTCCCGCTGGGAGGAAGTGGACACCTCAAAAATGTCTCCCTCATTTTCTTCTCTGTTAAAAGCACATTGTTGTTAACCAAGATTTAAGTGGGAAGGTCTTAATTCCATTTTCCGGTGAGTAGAGTGGGAAACACAAGTTTGTATTAATAAATGTAAGCCCTGCATTCAGGCTTTCCAGGAGAATTTAAACCAGGGACACTGAAGAGCAGGTTTAGAGCAAAAAATGAGAAAAAGAAAACACCAGTCATTTTACATGCAAAATGTAATTAGCTGATGCAACTCACTTCAGCCAAAATACAAGTGAGATTCAGAAAAGGATTAGACATTTACATGGATAATGAGAATATCCAGATCAACAAGCGAAAACAAAGTTTGCAGAATACAATCTCATTTCTTAGAGTGTAAACCGACCGCTGGCAGATGGATGTTGGAAAAGGCTCCTTAGGGCAGGCTGCCCCATAATTTCCTCCTTAATTTTACTGCACCCTCTTTTGAAGCACTGTTGCATACAGGGAACTAGATTAAATATAGGATCAGTTGGGACTAGTCTGGACCCCTCTGTTTGGGGTTGTATATAGGGAGCTTTGTTAAGGAATTCATGGACAGTGCACGTTTCTCGCATCTTTAATAACATGGTCAAGAATATTGCTAGAAAGCTAACGTTGTATCTCAGCATTATAGCTGCTGTGGAAGATAACTTGCAAGACATTTAATGGTACAGGAAGTGGATGTAAGCTACATGGGGAACAGTGCAAGCATCGAGATAGTCACTAGATAGTTTGGTAAAGTGTAAATGCAAAAGTAACCAAAAGGAAATAAAATTAGTTTTGTACAGCCCATTGAGAAACTTCAATGAATCACCAAAGGCTGCAAGCCAGCCTTTCACATTAGGGCTTGGTTCACTAGCATTTCAAAGTCAGAGACTACACAAACCATCATTTAAGCTCTCATCAGTGGTGAAAGCAACCAACGTTTTTATTAGGTAGCCCTGAAAGCAGAAGTCGTGGCATGGCAGCCTTCCTGCCCTCCGGTAGCTTGAGTAAGCATCAGGTTTTGAGTTCCCTACATTCTTCTAGAGCTGAAACTTTTAATAAGCAATAGAGATTCATGATTTTATGTCCACTGATCTCAGGGTTGATCCCTGGAAGATCATGCATGCACTGAAAACATGAAGTTTACTAGAAATCTGGGTCCTAAATTTCTAATCGATGCCAGACTACATAGCTTCTCTGGCAGCTTGTTCTTTTAGTCACTCATCAGTTGAGGACATATTCTTATCTTCATCATCAAGCGTATCTTTTAGCTTTTGACGAGCAAACTCCTCAAATACCAGCTCTGCTTCACTGAAATGGAAGAAATACAGGACTTTCAAAATGGTATCAGCAATTTTTTTATACCAGCAGACTAAAGGCAACATATAGGAGGAAGAAGAGAAGCCCGGAGCAGACTCTGGTAATGTTTCCTTTGTCTTCAAAGGGATTTGGATCACATTCCCACAGGCACCATCTTCATTGGTGGTATTCTAGCTAGTATGAAAAGCAGTTGATTGAGCAAGTCAGGACACAAACTGAGGAGGTTTTCATCTGTACCAAATAATGTCCACTCCAGCTAAATATTATCAACTAGCTGAATAGTCTGCAGCCCGAAAGGGTCTTTGTCTAGAAATAAAATCTGAAATCTTTCATCCTTATTCCTTCTGTACTAAAATAGGGACACATGGTCAAACCTATTGAGTTCCTGAAGCTTAGAGCTACAGAGCATCAGCAGACCACAAACACATCTCTCCCTCCAACTGTGAGGCAAAACATGTTCTCTTAAACCAGTTTCACATGGTCAGTCGTTGCTGTTCAACTGATAGCAGTGATTTGTCAAGCCACAGAGTAACTTACTTTGGATTTAAGCTCGTACTCTGTGAACCCTGTGGATTCTTGTACACTTTTGAGGAGTTTTCAAAGAGTCAATGCACACCTGCAGCTAGAATATGAAATACCATTAAAAGAAACTTACTCATCCTTCCCTGCAGTCATCAGCATGCAGTAAAGGAGGAAAAAAAGACACACCGAATAGTTAGAGCAGTGGATGCTAAAACCAGCAAAAATGGATAAACTGACAAGACAAAACAGTGACAGGCGGTAGGATTTGCAGCAATACAAGGAGAATTCCAGAAAGTCTCAAAATGCGTGTACATACACCTGATGAAGCAAAACTTGATCTCCCGAATGGAAAAGCACTCTAGCAATGTGCCCAAGACATCAGAAGGGCTGAGAAACAAAGACAGATTTTTCCCATTTGTGCTTGCTAGCGGTCACAGCTGTGAGAGACATCTGTGCACACACTTCTACTCGGAGATGACAGTGCTTGCGTGACATGATGTTAGTCTCAGTTGGTCTGTCGCTGTAATTTAAGTAGTCAGCTGATGAGAAGATGTCATTCTTGTTCCATAAACATGAAGGTATTAAAATCAAATGAGGTCAGAATACAGAAAGGCCTAGGTGGTCTCTTGTTATAGTTTATGCACTTGAGCAATTCTCCTGATTTCATCCTTGCCTAAATATAATCCTGAGACCTTTGGCACTTTGTGTTTCTTTAATAGGACCTTTGCTAACCACACTGTAACAAATCCTGCTTGCTAGCAGGATTCTTTGGAAGCTGTTTCAGCACAGCCTAAAATAAGCAGAACAGACTGTATTGCAGTGAGTAAATGAGGGCAAGGATTTTTTTGTTCTCACAGTTACTTTAGCATTAGCAAGTAACAGTTGCTTCACTGGCTTACTTCTCATGAGTTTAAGTCAGGGAGCGAAGTGCACCTAGGCCATTGTTCTGCAGAAGTCGTCAGGGATCTGGGATGCTTCAGTGACTGGATAACTCGCTACCTGGGGAATTCCCACCCACAATGCACGCTGAAATCAAGGGCAACAAGCGGTAACTAGCACTGCTGGAAAAATCAGCATCGAAAGTGTGCCAAATGGGGCCACTCCAGGCAAAATGCCTCAAAGGATGAATCATGTAAAGACATTCATGATGGTGCCTATCCAGTCTCGGAAAGGATGGTTTCCTCTACTCACAGAAGCCAAGATGAAGTCTGGGAAGTCTCAGGGCATGCACACTTAATTGAAATGGATTTAAAATGAAATATTTAGAACTTGAAAAATTTCCAACACATCAAGCATCATTCTCATTTCATTTTTCCTCCAATTTTTATTCTTTAAATAGTCTGCTCTCTTCCCCTCTTTGAAGAGCCTTCATTACTATGGGAGCAGTGACATCGGTGATGTGGGTGAAGCTGAGTGATACCCACCAATGCGGTTTGAAGCCTATTTTACAAAACGGGTCAAGGGGGGAAAATAGGTATTGTTTCGGTTGGGCATATACTTTACTGTCAGATGAATGCTTACTGAATCAATACACAGGCAGTGTGGCAGTAGACTAATGCTTATCATATACCTCAGATGTAAGATTACATTCAAAGATGCACTACGTTACCTTCAGGCTGCTATACTTAACATGTAGCTCATTACAAGGCTACATTAGCACCCTAGCAGGAGTTAGGCCCACTCCACATAGTTACCTTGCTGTCCCGTGGTTTATTTAACATTATAACATCAAAAAATTCTCAGGAATCTGAAAATGTGTAGTCTTTTCCTTTTTTTTTTAACTGGCATCCCAGCAATTGTTTTGAGGGTTGGGATGGGAGGGGGTTGTGTTCTAGGATCAACGAGGCTCCAAAATGTCATTCTACTCTCTGCAGAGGGTTTTCTGTAAGCTTTTATTATGCAGCCACAGAAATGATTCCATATAATTAAAGTTGTGGCATATGGTAATTTTCATTATAAGCTTGCTTTTAACCTCTCTTAACTTTACAGGGAGTGGGAAGGGAGTAGGCTGTGTTATTTTTCAAGACACTAAAGCACTTAAAAATTCACCAATTTCTGAAAGTTGCAATACCAATACAGGGCAGGTATAGCCTTAATATTAAAGGGACAAAGCATTTATGGGTTTCTTGAAACCAGCCCTTTCATGCAAGTTTAACAAGGGAGCAGATAAATGACCGTTTGTTGAACAACAGCCAAAACAAAGGCCAGTGTCCAAGACATAGGCCCACAAAGCGTAAAACGTCAGGAGAAGGGCAGGAAAACCCCAGACCAAAGAACTCATGCTGAGACCACGGCCTTGAGAAAAACCCAGCAGGACCTTCTGGGCTAACTGCTGACTGGGAAAGGTCTTGGAAGCATAAAGAGACAAAGCCCAGTTTAAATCTATCTTTAAAAGAAAGAGATCTCTATCCATTTTTGTCAGCAGGCGGAAGAGACGGACGCCAATGCGACAGGAGCTGCTTTGACTAAAAATAACCACCTGTTAACCACATGGGTCCAAAACCAGTTGCAAAACCAGCACACATGAAATATGCAAATGCTGGCCTACACGAAGTCCAAGACAAGGAAGCTATAAACAAACATGGGAAAGGAAAGGCAGCAAGCCATTCCTTTTCTGGCTCCTGCAGGCACAGAAAAGAAAGAGCAATCTGCAATAGCCGTGCACTCTGACAGACCTGCTTTTTACTGAGTGATGAATGCTTCAGAGCCCGCTGACAGACAAATAAAAAGGGCAAAGCAATCTGCTGTGAAATAAAGCACACAGTGATTGATCACACTTACCCCAGTTTAGTCCTAAAAAAAAAATTAAACTATGTTCTTGAGAAGCTTATCTTTCTGAGGTTCTCTACACTCACATCAGCCCTGCATGATTAAATACACTGATGCTACACGTTTTATTTACTTTTGCCATAAATCACCTTGGCTAGAGAAGGGAAAAGGATATTACTCCACTGCAAGGAATAAATCATAATACGTGGCATTTTTTAATCCCACTTTAGCTTTGCCTTTATAAGATGGCTGCTTTGACTTCTTTCCTTTCTCCCAACTGTGTCTTAAGATGAAGTGACAGTCAAGTAAGCAGGGAGGTGCAATAGGCAAACTGGTTACTACTGACTCACCAGTAAAAACAAAAGGGAGCGGAAAAAGAAGGTAAGCAGTGATCTCAAAATTCTCTGTACATACACCCCTGCCTACTGAGGAGGCTGCCGAACAAGCCAACAAAGAAAAATTCCATCTTGTGGGGCCTTTGAGAGTCTAAACACTGTTCGTTGAAGCTCCATCTCTGCAATTAAGTCTCGATTCACTTGATTCCAAATTAGATGTTATTTCACTAATGAAACATATCTTATTTCTCAGAGTTTATGAGCTAAGGTGGTAGAACAAAAATTTAAAAAGCATGAACTCACAACTGGGAAGAGTGACTAGGCACAGGGCATGGAAAACTACCAGCCAATAAAGCCAGAAAGAGTTCTAGTTTGCCACCTTCATATGGAAAGCTGTTTTATTCCCTGTAATGAGCTCCAGCATAGTTTTAAAGTCAGCTATGAAAGCTTCCGAGGAATTTTCTGTTTTGTTACAATAGCTTTTTTTGAAAGAAAGCATTTATTTCTCGAGTTAACCATTTGTAGAGCTTTCCCATGGGAGAAGCTCCTGAAATTACCTGTATTTTTTTTTTCAGTTTGTAAGAAACTCGCAATTTCCATCTGTACAAAATACACGAACCATGGCTGTCTACTGACAGCAAGCTTCTAGAAGACTTTGATGTAGCAAACAATACGTGGGCTGCACCTTTGGTAAGAGGATGTGCTGGGGGAAGTGATCTGAGAAATATTGCAGTTCTCCATTTCCCTTGTAAAGTCTTCTGCCCACATCCTTTTGAGCGTACTATATAAAGGAGTATATCAGCCGTCCTTTGAAATGATCTTAGGAGAGAGAACTGACTGGCTTCTATTTTTCTTCACATTACAAATGCTTCTGCCAGCATTATCTGTCTGAAGTATAAGTAATAAAAAGGGGGTTGCGGCATTGTTAACACCAAAAAAATGTCATGTAAAAAAATTCACACCGTTCTAAAAATGTAAAATTCTTTAGAGTTGCCTAAGCCTTTGGACGATCCTTGTTTGAAGTTTTCAAGCTTTTCTCCATACCCATGAAAGCTCCCCATTTTGCAGCCCTGAGCTGCCCCACCAGTTCCTCTGCCCTGTGAGGCTCCCCACAGACACCAGATGGCCCTCACCAGCCACCGCTCCTGGGGCCACTAGTGCCAGTGCTGGCCCCTCACCAAGCTCTCGGGCAGGGGCATTGCTGCAGGACAGTCTGAGGGAAATGCTGCAGCATGTACACGCTACCAGAAGACCCTTGCCAAAGCGGTTCTCCCACAATGAGTCACCCATCAGGTCGTGATCGAGTGTGCAGCAATGGCAGTCTGTCGCTGGCAGAGCTTTGCTTGGCCTGCAGCATGAAAGGGAAACGCGCAGCGTGGGCACAGCTGTGCCAACAAAAGCATTTGCTTCACAGCAGCTTCTCCAAGGTGATCCGACCTTATTAGTCCTATGGACCAACCCTGAGGACCCAATTTCTACCTCACAGGCCAGCTGGAGGCAGCTTTGGGCTGCACGCTGCTGTGGGGTGTCCTCTGCTGCTCCTCAGTGACGTGACCATCTCCTGTGCAGCCAAGCACAAAGTGGGTGAGAGGGGAATAGGCCTTGTGGATTTGTCCTGAAGGTGCTTCCTAGACTCATTGCGCTACTCTGATGGGGGTGTAACATGCACAAAAACCATCTCCTCTAAGCATGTTCTGTGTCTGTGCTGAGAGGCCCTGCTGGCACCGCTCACAGCAGGGGTTTTCCCAGTGGAAATGAGTTTCCTATGGTGCAATTCTCAAAGAGAGGCAAAGAAACCTACCTTTGCCCACTCCAGCACATCCATAATTAGCAATACTGATTCCCAACCAGAGCAACTGAGTGTGGAGAGGATCACCAGTCTCTCTTCTCATCACTCACGTTTGATTCCTCCAACAATTTCACACAGTAACAACTGAAGTTGCCCCTCTCTAATGCTTCCAGTATAGAACATCTATCTTGGGATAACTCCTTTCACAGCTTCCTCCATCTTCTTCCAGTGGTCATGTTCTTAGATAAAGAAGCTTTAGGTAAGTTTGGGCCCCCAAAAAAAAGAAAGAAAAAGAAAAGCAGTGCAGAAGCAGCTCTGGGTTTTGTTTGAAGCCCATGCGACTTTGTCTAAACACAGAAGGCAGGACAAGATGGCTTATCTATAACAACTCCAACATTGAAAAGTTGGCATAATGTTTTGTCTCCAGTAGCTGCTTCAGATACTGTACAGGAGCTTCTGATTTAGTGCAAGCTCCTTACAGTTCCTGTATGTTCACCACTAGAGAACAGAGCCAGCCAGGGCCTGAGGAAGTGGGAGAACAGAGATGCTCAAGAAAGCCTGCAGTTTTGACATCTGATCCCAAGCCTCGACACGCCTGGGGAAGACTAGCTCCTTACCCTGCTTTCAAGTTCCCACAGTTCCATTTACTGACCTGACTCTGAAGAGACATTCCTCTCAGATACCCACTGAACATGAAGGCCACATCACAGACATCGTGTCCAATGCCACATCAAGGTAGTGGGGACTCTCAAATCATGAACGGTTTTATCACCTCTTAACTTTGCTTAAAAGTATTTTGCTTTTTACAATGCTTATGTGTCTTGGGTGTTTTCTGTGACACATCCTTGTCTGCCATATTGGAATCTGGCTGGAAATTGTTGACAGCTTCATTCAGGACATTTTGCACAGTAGTCATGAGATTTAACTGTTGCAGTGCTTCCTCACGTCCCTGTGCTTTGTGTTGTGATTTCACAGATGAAAGACAAAAGGGAACATGCCCCATTTCCACCTTCTCCCATCTTAGTATCCCTTCTTCTCCCTGTTATTTTCTGCCTTGAGGTTGAGACATATATACACACACACAGAGCAGCCCCCATACTGGAGTCTTGTAGACTCTAAAGGTTTCCTGTAGAACAAATCACTATAAACCTTGCAATGGTAAGATTTCATGTGAGCCTTAACAAAGAAAGGCAAAAACCAGACATTACTGACCTGCCGGGTTCTTTTCCTCAGGTTTGGGGTGCATGAGACGAAACGGCAGCTCTGTGCCCACTTCACTTTGGGAAGAAGAGAGAATGTATCATAGCCACAGCTCCATTCGTGCCTGGATCAGTCCCCTTCCCATCTCAGGCCAGCCCAAGCCCTGAACTCCAGCTTTACTCATTCTTTCATCTTTTTTTCATCTTTTTCTAATTATAATTTTCCCCTCAAAAAGAGTTAAACTCTGATTTCTCCACAAATATCCCAGGCATATCCACTTTAATAAACTGGGTTTATTATGTGCTGAATCTACTTGCATGTACAGAAAATCAGAGATATTTTTGTAATTGCTTCATTTTCACAGCTGAATGTACAGACTTCTTTCTATCAGCTTAAGGGATAGTTTGGTTTGTTGGTTTTTGGTTTTTGTTTTTTTTTTT
>VZTV01077266.1:14393-28612 GCA_013400875.1 Anhinga rufa
GAGTCTCAGGAATGGAAGACATGGTGAGGACAGCAGGAAAACCCATCTATTTAGAGCCTGAAGGGACCACCAGGTCAGACAGCCCGACCTGCATAGAGACCAACAGCATAAATGGCCAAAGACTATCTTCCCTGAAAGGCATCCAGCCTTGATTTGGAGGTGACAAAAGTCAATAACCCATGGTTTCCCCTGGGAGCCTGCTCTTTCCATTATAAAGATCTCCCTCTTCTCTAAGCACGACCACTTTTATCCCTGGTCACTGGTATCTCTTGTGTATCTATAGCCAATGCATTTGCATTCAGGAGACACCATCATCAAGGAGACCAGACACCAAACTGCAGTCAAAGAGCCTGTGATAATTAATGGCTTATATTCTCCAATCACACACCAAAAAACCCATAGGGTAATTCTGACTGAAATACTGATGAGGAGAGAATCTGGGGATGAAGAAGGTCTTTTTAAACCTGACAGAGGCATGTCAGCCTAAAAATATTTGGGAATCACTAGACAGTGCATCCAAGACCAGCACTGAATTGGCTTTCTCTAATATAGAGTTCTGTAAAAACCTCAGCAACTTCATTCCCTCCTTGCCTTCCCTTCTCTTTCTCATCCTTTGCCTTTCAGGCTGTCTTCCACAGGTCCAAGTGTAATGGGACTTGTGGGATGAAAACATGCAGTGCCACAAAAAAAACCACAGGCACAGTACTGAAACTCCTCTGAAATTCAGCCCCTGCCCAGCTCAGCTTCCGGAGGAGGAATTACACCATTGCTGGCAGAGCGGCTCTTTCTCACATTGTCAGATGTTTCTGAAACCCCAGGCAAAATTGTATGCAACCCAGGCACATTCAGTCAGGAGCGTCACATCACACTGACAGAGGAGCCCTTCCCACTGGCCTCCCAAAACAGGTGGATTTTTTCCCCACAGCATCTGCCTTGCCTGCTGCAGGTGGCAGACACTTTCTGTTTACTAGAGGGGACATACTGGTGCCTGAAATTAAGCCATACAAGTAACCACGAGAGTCAGAAAAAAGGCTGCAGTGTTTCATTTGATGAACAGCAAAGAAACAGCAACAGACAGGGTAGAGGGACAAATTCCTGACTTGTCCCACGCTGCCTGCTTAAGCTGTTGCAAGCACTAAATTCTGGCTCTCTTTCAGCCCTCCCACCATTCAGTCTTCTAGCCCTCAATGAATCCCAAGCAACAGTAAAGACATACCCTGGACTTTGATCTTCTTCACTGTTTTCTCTGTGCTGTTGTTGATGGTGATAGTGACTGGAATGGGCTCACCATGGTAGTATACCTAGAAGGCACCTGATACTCAGAAATCCAGCAAAGAGGTTTCTCCCAAACCCTAAACCCCTCTAATCCCCCCAAATTAAATCTCCTCACAGAGGCCAGATAAAGCAAGATGACCCTTCCCAATGATTCATGACCCTTCCTTCAATGACAGATTTAGCCTCAGGTGCATCTTGTAATGGGGTCTCAGCCTCCCCTAACAGTAGCTACTGACAGAAATTATGTTAGAGCCCTCGAGTGCTGGGCCAACTCAGTCTCGGCTGAGACCATCTGAGTAACACATGAAGTAGCTGCTTCAGGCAGCAAAATGCATATTGGCATGCCAATACTATGATGTCCACAGCCCCGGGACAAACTCCTCACCTCTTTACTGAGGCAAGCTTTCAAGTGTAATGGCTTGTTGGACATGAAGAACTGCCAGGTGGTCTCCGCACAGGGTTGGGGTCCCGCCTTTTCTGGAGCATATTGCACCTTACGGATCAGCAGACGTGCAGAGTTCCTGGGAAGCAGCAGAGGACAACATGGTGGTGCTTTGCGCTTGGCAGAGGCAGGAGTTCTGCATTCACATGAGCTTACATCCAAGAAGCCCAGTGATAAGTGGGGCAAATCTGAACAATCAGCCAAGGTGCATTACTGAACCACCACCCCCTTTTAAGAAGGGCAAAGCTGAAGACAGTTCCTTTACCTCTTATGAATTCTCTCTTCCACATTCTCTGTTGAGAAAGCTTTCACCTCAAAGTCCACCCCACAGCTCTGCCAGAGAGAGAGAAGACAGCTGTGAGATCAGTGTCAGAAGCCAAGAACATCTGCAGACATTTAAATAGCTTTCTATACACCAGAAATTGGCAGATTCCTGCCAGCTGTCAATTCTTCTGGCCTCCTACTGTTATAAGAGACTCCTGCCAACTGGTGTAGCAGCACCCACCTGTTCCATGCTGCTTCTGATAAATGAGCCTTAGTTCCCAGCCTTTGACAGATGACATCCCTACTCCTAAAAGGCTTTCTGTGAGAGCAGTGCTGTACAGGTCACAGCATGCTACAGATAAGACTGATCAGCCTGCAAGGCTCTCCAGTCCGCCTTGGGTTTCTGAACTGAATTTCTGAATGGCTTTGTAACGCCAATACCTGACTTAGGGTTAACCTTCTCGCTTCCCAATGTCTAAGGGCTGATCAGGCCAAGCTGACCTTTATTTTAATGGGTTTATACTGCCACGGGATACCTGTGTGAGTCCCAGATAACTCTCTACAGAGCAATATTGGAATTTTTGCTAGAATATCATTCCTTGGCAAAAACACAGCTTGTCCTTTTGGCACTGGATTCTACAACCTGCATCCCACCTTGCCTGGTTGTTAGTCTAGCTCAGCTGTTCAGAGAAGCATCCAGTGAAGTATAAAAGGAATATTTTAAATCATGTCAGAAACCTTGCAGAACATCTCATTATCTGGTGACTTTTGCTCCAGGGATTTTGTTTTGTTTGCACACATGTGCAAGCCAGCCCTTCTGTGCAGTTGTTTTAATTCAGAAGCAGGTCTTAACACATGCTATTTATAGCGATCTATGAGAATTTAGGCACTTGGTCTCCTTTTCTCTCACATAGCCTGACAGCTACAATCACTTTATGTGCAGCCAACCCACAAATCATGTGGTACCCTTAAGGAAACTACAAGCATTGCAGATTTAGTAGTCTTGCTGCTATTTGACTATATCTGTCATATATATATTTAATATATAGACACATATATGTAATATATCTGCTGCTAATCTGACTAGATTCCCTTTCTTATTCTGAGGACTTAAATTCCAAGTCTGTGACACACACTTGTAGCTCTTAAGTTAGGTTCCTGACATTTGTGGCATAGCACAGTACACCCCAGTATCACCGTATTCTTCTCTCAAACTAGCCAAATAAATTCACATGACTTTTTCCATATGACTTTCCTCAACCATGATAAGCGCAAGTGTCCCATGGGTCTCACCTTATCAACATCATGAGGCGGAGGCTGCAGACAGACTGAACAAGGCAGGTAATCTGGAAACTGTGAGAGGAAAAAGAGAAAAATACCCCAAAGCAATATTACAAAGATTTCCAACTCTGNACAGACACAGAGACAGAGAGAGAATAAAAAAGTAAAACAAGCCCAGGCATGTGAAGCACCTGGTATAAGAATCACAGAGCCCTAGAGGGGCTCATCTCTGTCAGAAACACAACTAAGGCCATGAAGACCAGCCAGCCGCCAGCCAGCGTCCATTCGCTCCTGGCTTGGGCTCCAGCAGCTCCAGACATCAACTGTGAAGGCTGCAGAGTAGCTCATGCAGACTGAGTGCTAACACCCCATTAGAGACTCCAGCAGTTTGAAGATCACTAGACTGTATTTGAGTGGTTAATAACATTATGACAGGTACAAACTCATTTAGCAGAATCATTCAAAGACTTATTTGTTGCTATATCAGAGCATGTGGTTCTCAAACCTGGATCTTCCTAGGGAATGCTAAGGCAGACATGTCACTGACAGTACTGGAAGTATATCCTGTCAGAATCAGGATTTGGCAATGAGCTGTTATTTGTTGACAACACCTGGTAAAGAGCTTTTCATCTGCTTGTTTGAGCCATAACATTTTTAAAGAGAAAGGATTTGGCACTTCGTCTGCGAGCACTGGGGCCATGGTATAAAGTATTCCAGCCCCTCAGGAATGGGGAAAACAAGGATATATGGGGCTGTTGCTAGGATAGAGCCACTGCATGTTTCCTTCTCCTTGCCTTTTCAAGGAAAGTACTTTTCACACACAGTTAGGATCTTCTTGCACTTCACCGCTTAGGATGGTAAGAAAAAAAAATTGGTCATTGCCTGTCACTCAAAGTTGGAACTTTGCATAACATGAATTCACTATTAATCCCTGTCTTCATTCCATCACCAGGTCTCAGCAGCCTGGTAATTACCGTCAGGGAGAAGGTGGTCAGAGGCTCTTAAGAGGTACTTACCGTAAAGAAAAAGGGATAAGCATTTTTCCCCAGCTTCTTTAGCAGGGATTCCTGCAAGTGGGAGAGAGACTCTGGCTTGTCAGCAGGTGGATACACTTGGACCCTAGAGAAGAACAGGTCCCGCCGGAAGGTGAGGCCAATCACATCAATGTCTTCCTGGCCATACCGGAAAGCACAGGTCAGGGACACATACACTGGAAAGAAACACGTGACGGCTAAAACATGCAGCAGGCTAACAATGCAGCCAGGGTGGGATGTAAAATCTTCCTGCACTAGACAGCCAGGGAAACCCATTTCAACACTGTTGTATAACCCAGTAAATAGTCATACCATACGTAAGAACATACGTTACATTGAATAAGAAGCCCGTTCACTTGGGAAGAGAGTTACATTTGTACCCTTCCAAACAATAAAAAAGGTTTTTATCTCAGGTTCTCACTTCAAAAGAGGAGTAACAATCTCTGAAACGTATGTTGCATAAAACCTCAAACCTTTTTTCCCCTTGATAATTGCAGGATCCACCAATACGACGCCATCTGAAAGAAAGGGAAAAATAAAAAATATTAGCAGAGGATAATCAGGGTTGAAAGAGCAGGAAGGGCAGCACGTATCCTTGTGGACTTACCTACAGGTTCCACATCCCCTATGTTGTCAATGAAATCCCGCTTTCCCAGGTAGATGGTCAGCTGTAGGGAGATGACCATGGTTGAAACACAAAGTGTTGACGGTTGTGTGTTGGGGAGGGACACACAGCAGAGAGCTACAAATCTTGTAGAGATCAGAGCAATTCCATTTTAAATGGAATATTTTTTTTTTTTCCAGCAAACATGCAATCCCCACCAGACTCAACAGGATTATTTGCATGCTTCAGGACATCAGAATTGAAGACCTGATGTAGACTAGCTCCCAAAAGTACAGAATAAATCCTCGTGCATGGGACAAAGAACTATATATTTAAAGAAAGATTTTTTTATACCATCAGGTTGGAAAGACAATGAATCACCTTTGTTTTAAACATTTACCAGCAGGACTACAACCCAGGAGGAGTGAAGGGCAAGTTGCCTTCCTCTTGTATTATAATATGAGAAGCTTGCCCTATTAACTCTGTTTACATCATCATCTCCTCAAACTTAGCATTAAATACAGTTCATGGTCCTTCTTCAGAAAAAAAATGAAGAGGCCAGGAAAGAGATTTCTAGTAAGTCTCCAGTCTGACTACAAGTAACACTCATACCTACATAAAGCCATTATTATGGTACTTACAGCTTTGTCACGAGTGCTTTTTTTGAAGATAACTTGTTTTTGGGGAGAACTAGCATTCTTTCCACTTGTCCCCATCTTTTGAGACTCAGGGCAGCTCATGGTCAAAGATGGGTATGTGACTGTGGGTGAATGAAGCTTTTCTGCCTCAAAAGGTCCTGGGAAAGATGTCAGAAAAAAACAGGTGGATGAGGTAAAAGCGGAATTATACTTGGCGAGTAAAGCACTCTACTCTCATGTATAGTTTACCAAAGACTACTGCAATAGATTCTCAGGTGCAGCACAGAGGGTGGGTTTCTTTTCATTTTAGCAGTTCCTCATAAAAAGAAAACTCAATCCATAAAAACATCTCTTTAAAAACAGCCCTTCAGAAACATTGCAAAAGACCAAAAACTCTTTTTAATTCATATAAAAAAAAAAATCAGTAGACTAATTGAAAAATCCAGAGAGGAAGGGATAGCTTGGCCTTTTCAGAGAGGTTTGTAGAGAGTAATTTTCTGAAGAAATATGTGGGTACAGATAAAGGTCATCTGATCCATACAAGGTACTTTGATTTTCAAAAGGTACGTCAAGATTTGTCATCCAGAGGCTCTAAATTGGCCTTCCTTCTTATCTCATGACTTTTCACTTGTTAATAATGGTATAAAATACAGGAAATAAAGAATATCAATACTTATGGGATTTTGGCTACTTTCAGGGTTTGGATTGTTTTGGGGAGGGTTGTTTGTTTTTATCTTGGGTGGGGGGTTTTTATGTTTGGTTTTGGTTTGGTTTTTTTTTGTTGTTGTTGTTTGTTTGGTTGGTTGGTTGGTTTGGTTTGGTTTTTTTTACTATTGCAAGTATGCAACAGCGCAGTGTCATTTGTCCTGGGTCATTTGCTATTGAGCGTATCCTTGAATGAATGGAAAAGAAGCCTAGATAAGGGGAGAATATCCTGCCCACAGACACAAAGCTATTCTGGATTCCCAAAAATAAAGCTGTCTGTGTTAAGCTGGAGGAGTGCTTCATGATGCAGACTGGATAGGTGATGAAATACCACATATTCTATATCAGTAAGGGAAAAACATTGCACTCAAATAGTCTGACAGGCAGTTATACTTGGTATCACTTAGTCTTCACGTAAGCAGAGAAGTTATTTGGAAATAAATCAAGACCACAGAGAAGGCCATTCATACCATTTCAGAACCCCTTAAATATCCGCATCTTGAATACGGCATACTCAGACTAAGACCTAGAAAGGCGGTACGTATTGGTAAGTAGTGAGACCAAACCCAAAATGAGAACCCATCTGTCCTGCTGTATTCTCCTAAATTGGATCCAAATGCATCCCATTACTTGCAGGGTATCATTGAACTCAAACCAGAATGGACCTTAAGGTCCAGCAACCTGCCCAGAAAGGTAACAAGTATAACCAGGGGTAGGGAACAGCTTGCACCCAAGGAAAAAAACAGACGGAATAAGATTCTTCGGGGTGGGGCTGGAAGGAGCAAAAGGACACAAGAGGTATCCAGAGAGAGAATTGTCCAGAAAGCCCGAGTGGTACAAAGCCGAGAGAAATTAGTTTTTCACTTTGTCATAAGTCATAAAATAGCAGCATCCAGTTACGTGATCAGACAGCAAATTCAAAATAAAGCGATGCATTTCCCCACACAACACAAGATTCAGGAGTACAGCGTGCTGCTGCAGAAGGCTCTGGAAATCACTGATATGAATTAAGTCACAGGGTTATACGCGTTCACAAGGAAAAGGCTTTTGATAGATGTTGGACAGGATGATCCAGGTGCAACCGTAACCCCGTAAGACTCGGAAGCTGAGGAGTAGCATCAGGAAAGGACGATGCTACACGTGCCCTATTCTTACACTTCTCCCTGTTGGACCTGTGTGAAGGAGTATACTGTGTTAGACAGACCGCTGGTCTGACAGCGTATGACTGTCCTTGCAGTTTGCTTCCATTCTATTTTTCTGCTTGCTTTCCCATTTAAAAAACTGTTTTAAGAGTAGAAACAGTTTCTGGGGCCTATTTGCACACAACAAACTGTAGAAAAAGGAAATACTTCCCTTCTCAGAAAGCTGGAAAAAAAATGTAAGGTAGATATTAGAGGTAGACTTTACACATGTTTAAGAATTTCTATTTTTATGAAGCATAGGTAGGTTTTCCAAGTCCAGAATAGTATTTGTTGCTCAACAGACACCCTACTCATGCTGTAGACCCAAATAAACAAACCAGCAAACAACATTAAATACCTTGCTGTGTTCCAAATGCCACAGGAGCTGCCACGGGACAAAGGTGTGAACCCCTGAACTACTGAAGAAATATGAATTTTCTACGCAGCAGTGTCCTGTGCTTCTTCGCATCTACCAGAGGGAATCACTAACCTCTTCGCAAACAAGGAAGACAATTTGTAGGGGATTTGAAAGACGTCTCTAGTTGCATCCATCCAGGATTTCAAGAATTAATCCCCCTCCAAGAGCAAATATTGTACCTGAGCTAAGATTCAACTGGAAAGTGCTTAAGTCAGCAACATAAAGCATTACCTAAGGAGGCTCAGATCATCGATGAAGAGGTCTGCAATGTCATACTCACACGCTTTGTAAAGACTACAGACTCACACGGAACAGGTTGGTTACTGAAAGCAGCTTTATTCTAAAGCTCTTTATCTTCTCCTTCCTAGGGTTGCGAGCCATCCAGCCCGATAAGAAGCTGAACAGACAAGGACCATTTATGAAAAAGGGAGTTTATAAACGACCAAACTAAGTCTCTATAAATAGATGCCATTATGAAGGACTAACAAGCATTGAGAACAATGTATTATTCTCATTATCACTAAGCAGTTTATCTATTATTGCTCCACCAACATCCCATTGGCATGCTGATGCAAAACAGTATGCTGCTAGCTAGTACGCCTCCCTCAATTTACTTACAGAGTGAGGCAAAACATCCAAGATGCAAGACACATGAACAGAGATTTCAATCAATTTAACTTTTCTGTTCATGAATGTTCCAAGAATATCCTCCCCCCACCATGATTTAGTCTTGATATTATGCACAACAATATGTGTAATTTTTGGCTTGCAAGCTGCATAAACAGCTGTAGCTTTCCTCTGGGCTGCATCTGTTTGATTAGAAATATCACATGATATCCTCTCCACTTGCCAGCCTGCACGGCACCCTCCATCTCAGGCAATCTCGCAGTCACAAATTAAGCTTGCTTCTTGCAAACAATCACCAATATGTGCCTCAATATAGTGGCCTGGGTACACAAATTATTCCAAAAAAAAAATCAACACAGAACCAGTATTCCTCAGCTCTTTCAGCATTTTCCAAATTCCAGCAACATTTTATTAACTGGAGGGGGATTATTTGGAGGGCTTAATCACTACTCTGTTTAAAACAATCAACTCTGGCAAACACAAACCAGCCAGCCCTAGAAGACGGAAATGCACGTGTCTGGTGTTGCTGAAGGAAAGCCGGATCCCAGCTGTAGGAAGTAGGGAAGAGACCCCAGAAATTAACCCACAGAATCACACTTCTATTCACTCACACAGTGCAAAAGCGAAAAGGATAAAGCTGGTTTTAAGAGTCTATGCCACCACCGCTACAGGATTATTAGTCCTTCAGGAGAGGAATGAGCATTCCTGTTACACCTGCTGCTCCTCTGAGGGCCCGGGAGGCGTGGGTACACGCGCCACTGCACATACCTTCAGGGGAGCTCGGAAGCAGCTTTTCCAGAAGGAATGCTTCCTAACGCACCTTATGTCTGGAGAAAGGCGCCCACCCCACCACCCAAAACCACTTGAAGGGCAGCTCCACCTCCAGCAGACAAATGGTGCGGCAGCCACCTCTGCACAGCAGGTACCTTTGTTTCCTCTTCTTCCTGCTGCAGGTTGAAGCAGAAAAGGAGGCAATAGAAATAAATAAATAAACAACAGAAAAAAAAAAGGCTAAAATTGGTCACTAGAATTTCCTACATACCTTGGTCCTAAGGAATTTTAATCCAAAATGCTTAAGGTCTTACCTAGCTAGCCATTATCCTCAAGTGTTATTAACCTACTTTGTAACAGCATCAACAGGCAAAACAAAGAAAGCCCTTTGTATAAGATCTGTGTCGATGTTGCAGAAAACCACAAGTATAGCAACCTAAATTATAAACATCCTAAACCCATTCTGATCCTCCTCAGCAGAGCCTACAGAGTTTTTATTACGTTAAATCTCCCAATAATCCTTCATCACGCTGAGCAGTCATTTAGCGATCTGCTTTTCCACAGTCACCAAGGTCACCTGGATTCATGGTAGGTGCCTTTTCAAGAAGGACCTTCTGCCACAGCAACAGGCAGAAGAGAAAATATCTTGCCTTTAGAAATGCTGCAGAATGCCAATGTGAATCTTTTCAGCTTTGCTACAGTTCTCACTTCCAAGAACTGGACAGAAGGCTTCTTTTCTTGTGAAAATAGGAGTACAGTCCACAATAGCTCTTAGTTATGTATGAAATTTGTACATTAAACAGACAGAGGCTTTGCTTCATTACTCTGAAGTAGGAACCAGAGCATTATCTTCAACAAGGGTTTTTGTGTTTTTAAAGAAGTATGTGACTCTCACTACTGGCTTAAAAACTTAACAAGGTAGCAGTCGAAGTACCACAGCAGAAGCAGCCTTCTATTTTCAGCAGTGTCTGAAATACAGATACTAATTTCCTCAATTCAGTAATTTATCCAAAGGGCATAAATTTATCCAAATTTATCCTTCCAAGGACAGAGGCACTGTTCAATGCAGTAAGGCTTCCTTCAGTCTCAAGGCAGCATTCCTGAGACAGGGCAAGACCACGTTGTATCTGCAGGATGTCCAGCGCCAAGCTAAGAGCATTATCCTCTTTCCCGTCTACACCAAATCCCACAGCGCGACTGAACACAAATCCACAATTCATCAGGAAAACGTAGCACAGAAAAACACATTTCAGGTTCCCCTCTTTGCTCATTCAAAACAAGATCTCACACACAGACACACAAATAAATGAATCGGAGCATTGTGGGGTTTTAAAAGCTGAACACAAGTTTATTTACAATCAAGTTCTTATGGGCAGCTGAATAAATAAAAACTTTGCCCCATATACTCTAATTCCCCTTTGCAGAAAGTGTCTGAACAAAAGGCTAGGTTGGAGAGATGCCTGTTATAGCAGCTTCCCCCTAATCCAGCCCCTCCAAAGAACACACTTCCTTAGCAAAACACTACCAGGAAAGAAGAAAATAAAGTGCAAATAAAAAGGCAATAAAACGCTGGTGGCTTGTCTTGAGGCCCAGACGATGTGGAAAGGTTTGGCTGGATAAAGTTATGCCAGGTAGCTCACGCCCAGCCACATCATGGTTTTGGATGCTTAAACAGGGACAGAGCCAAGACACTGCTCCGTAGCACAGAGAGGGCTCCAGCGCAAAGAGGAATATTGCACGTGTGCTCAAGAAGGGGGCAAGTGGCCTGGAATTGCCAGCACCAAAACAATGGATTTGGGATTTAACCCCACTGCTCCCCTGTGTTCTACTGACAGCCGCCAGGACAGGACGGATGAACAGAAAAAGGGACCGAACACCTATATTCTGGTACTTTAGTCACAGTATGACTACATTCCTTATCACAGCAGCACACCAGAAGTTGAACTTCTCTCTCCTCCCACCCAGTAACCAAACTGCCTGTGGAATAAAAAGATTAAAAAATCTCCTATTTTGCGATACCCAAGCTGTCGAAGGGCATTTTTACAAAAGGGTGCAGAAGTCCTGAAGAACAGACCATTGCCTTAAGAACAGGTGAAACTGATAGAAAGAGTTCACATGAGAGTGCTGGAGAACCTGTCAGGATCAGAGCAGATCTGAATTGAGCTGATAACTCAAAGGCAGAGCTGCCAGAGCCATGGGAAACTCTCTTTAAAAGCTGTTCCAACACTTCAGACTGCCTAGGACCTGTCCACGTTTCAGGATCTTCTCACCCCACGCCTGAACTAGGCCACAAGAACAGAACACAGGAGACAGGGCACGTGTTAAGTCAGCATACACAGTAACTTCTTTCCAACATTTCCAACTCAGAAGTGCTGTAGATACATTTGTGTGACAGGGTATTTGGCACAGCTGTCTGGTGAGGAATCCCGCTAGTATCTTCAGCTCCACTTGGTGCATAGATACTGCATGTAAAGGCATGACTAAGTAGCATTCTCCATCCAGAACAGCTAATCCCTTGCTGAGTCGAAGTGCCACAGTGCAGTTACGGCCATAAGAAGTCTCTGACTCAGGCTCCTTCTCCATCGCTTTAGAACTTTCCTCTGGAAAGTGAAGCCCATGCACTTGATAATATCCCAACTCAGGATGGATCTAGGCTCGGGTCTCCATTCTGTTTGGCCACGGACCAGCACCACCGTACACAGAGGCGCTGGATGCTCTGCCTTTCACACTCCATCCAGTCAAAATTCAGACCACAGGACAGCCTTGTTTCCTTTGTCCACACTGACCACATGGGCACCCGCTGGTGACCACGCGACTGCATTGATAGAAGAACTGAAACGGAAGCCAGGGATAAGTTTACAAAAAAGCTGAATTCCACAACAGCACTTAACACTGTAATGAAATATTATAGTACTCTGACTATCAAAGAAAAAGTACTTTTCCAGTTCTCAAGAGACTCAGGCTTTTAATAAGCCGACGAGAGATACAGCTTCTTCAGAATATATTGAATGTACTTTATTAGAATCCTATCTCAGTTTAAGAAGCTGAGCAAACCTAACCTTAATTCCATCTAGAGAATACTGCCATGAATCCACAAAGAATCTGCATATTAAAAATCCTCACACACCAACATAAGTTCCAAAGCTGTACAACTACAATTCTTTCATGGCTCAGCAAGATTCACAACCCAGGTCCCCACTTAGATGATAAGGCCAGCTTCCCCTCACCTGTGATGCTTTGCAAGCGTCCTCTCCAATTTCCCAGTGAGCACATTCCAAATGTAGAGGGCCCCATCAGCTGAACCAGCAGCCACATAGTTACCATCAGGGCTATCAGATCAGAGAGGTGCAGAAGGCAGAGAACGATTTTCAAGTCAGCAATTTATCAGCACACATCATCATTCCACCCACAACTTCCTAAGCAAGCAACTTGGCATTAAATAGTCTTTTAAGAGTTATGTGTTACCAGCTGCTAACGCTAAGATGTTAAAGTGCTCTGAAATCAGAAAGTTTCCAAGACATTGGATCAACATCTACAGAAATATTCTGTCTTGACTGAGAGGTAACCTTGGGCAAATCACAGACTCTGCCCCAGTTTTTCTAGCTGTAAATGGGGACAATCCAGCCAAGCATCAGGAACCACTCACTCATGCTGCAGAAAAATTTATCAGGTATTTTGCTTTTATCTGACCTTACCTAAACACAACTCTCGTCCAGTCGGAGCCACATTTGAATCCCTGGGCGCTGAAAAGTTAGAATCAGAGAATTATAAGTTCATTTATAAGATGATGGACTTCCAGGTTCTCAGTAAAGAGCATAGTAAGGAATTCTAGATGGTTCAGAATAAGTTCCAGTATCCCTTTACCACAGTTCACATTTCTTGTACCCCCTCCTGTCAATTGCATTTGAAGAAATTCTTTCCTTTAGGCCAGACTTCTCAGCCAAGGTATCTTCTTTAAGGAGGTAAATCAAAAGATCCACCAGAGCAGATCTTTGCTGTCAGACTCCAGAGAACTTTGCTACCCATGTAGAAAAAAAGTTAGGAGACTGCTCTCTCCGTGGAGATACTGAAAAATACTCCAACACTGGCGGCAATCCTCAATCCAAAGTTCTGAAATTCATAATGTTCTCATGGAGAACATACNATCAATGATCTTTAGTAGATCATCACGGGAACAGGTCAAAAGCTCTGTTCGCTCCGAGTTTAGGTCCAGAGCTGTGATTCTTCCAAGCAGCTCCAGTTCTTTTACTATGCTTTCAGTCCTAAAGACAGAAAGGGAGGAAAACAAAAAAAAGAGAGAAAGAAAAAAGAAAGAGTAAACCAGCGTCCAGAAGCCAAACCACTGCATCAAAACTTTGACTTGTCCCAATGTAGAAGAAGAGAAAAAGGATTACTGGTTTACTGACACATTTTGATTCTTTCCCAAGCTAGATCTCACTTTGTGGATAGCATTTCCAGCCAATAGTTAGATACTACTTTCCTCAAAACCCCACCCTCTGAAAAACTAAATAACATCTAGAACGGCAAGTACTGACCAATGCAAGATATTTACAAGAAAGCAGAGTGCCTTTTCAGAAAAGAAACTGCATCCCAAACCCAAAACACCAAACAGTAAACCAAAAGTCTCTTCCAGTGGCCTTTTGCAACCCTTTTAACAGTCTCATTAGCTTCCACGCTCAGGAAAAGAGCTCCCTAGTTCAGATAATACTTGGACAGCAATCCCATAACCATTCCTACACTATAAGCTCTTAAAGCAGTTTTACCTGATATCCCAGAAACGAATTTTCTTATCAAAATGTCCGCTCATTACACATTGCTCAGTACATACGATGTCATTGCAGCTAGATCCTGCAAACACTGTTTTTATACCTAAAAAGGATAAACCAATGGTGACACACTGAAATTTATACTGTACAAACTGATGAAAACGGAGACAGAAAATAATCACTATACCACACACACATATAGGGCCACACAGA
>VZTV01077269.1:0-12540 GCA_013400875.1 Anhinga rufa
GGAGCCTCCAGAATCCTTGGGTGTTCTCTAATTTACACTGGGCACTGATTAGAGCACCTAAATAAATGCACTTATGAATGATGTGCCTTTTTTCACCCCCTGCATATGGTGTTGCAATGTGAATGCAGGCAAGTTCTCTTCTACTAGGAGGGTAAAATTGGATTATATTTTGTCCTAGACTCTAGCTGAAAAATATTTGAACTAGGGAGTTTCAGACCATCATCCACATAGGTATCAAACCTGCTTATTCCACAGCCTCTGGNGTATATGCATGGTTACAGGAATTGATATGTGAAATAAGTTTATCAGGTTTTGGTGGCAAGATATGACAACATACAGCACTGCCACAGCTTTGCAAGGTCACAACAGCATCTTGAGCCTTCATTTTGTCTGAGATCGGATGAAACAAAAATACTTCTCATTAACTGATGCCCTTATTCTCCCTAGGGAGACTGTTTCCCATGTCCACAGGGGGAATGTCCAATGATGGGGCACTATGCTGACAGATTCTCAGCTAAATTGAAGAGGGAAAACCAAAAGTATTTTTTAAATACAGCAGCAGACCCACCTTTTGCTAGTAAGTGGAGAAGTTTTGTTACAGTCGTTCATGTTCAAAAACTGATTGCCTTGATGTGATTTACAGCTATGCATCTGTGTTGCTTCTATAAACAACTGCTAACATCTCTGACAAAAAAAAATGCTACATGAGTTATCAAAATTTAGGCTCAGTCTTTCATTTGCTAGCATGAATGAATTCCAGTTTGGAAAAAAAGAACTTTCCAGTATACTAGCATATTTAGATCTCTCCTATGAATGAAAACTTAGTTTTATTTTGCTTTTCTTTATGCAGCTTGGAGACAAAAAGTAGTTATCAAACTGTCTGGTGTAAAGAAAATTAGGGGGGACATAAACCTAGTTTACCATGACACAGAGGGGAATTCAAAAGACTATGAAATTGCCAGGTAAGATAAATTAATATTTCCCTATAGCATTTAATGCTGCTAACATTAATCTACACATTTGCCACATATTTAAGCAGCGCAAACACTTATTCTGAGTTGCAGACATTCTGCTTGACATCAGATATGAAAAAAAAGTTATCACATATATAAAACCCATGAGGGCAGAGGGATGGTTGTAAAAAGGAAACAGAAGGCACTTCCTTTCATGAATTCTGTGTTTCTCTGAGTTGCTTTTAAAAAAAAATAAAGCTTATACCTCTGGAAGGCATGCAATTCATACACTGCTCACCCGTTTCATACACACTTTAGCACAGCTGCTCCCACACTAGCATGGCAACACAAGTCAGCATACTCCACTTGCTGAAAAGACTCTGCCCTGCCAGTGACTTGCTGTATGATCTCGTGCAAGGCAATCCTATGCCTAACTTATCAAATTTGCAAAGTGGATACCTCCTTCTTACCTAGGATATATTAAAAGCCATCACTTTTGGCACATTTCTATAGTCTGGTCAGTAAGCTTCAGTCACAGCTCATATCATCTCCCACAGACTACCAGAATAGCAGCTCCCACTGTCTTCTGTGCCTGCTCCAAATCAAGCACTTCCAAGTGTTCTCCCACCATCCTCTGTGCACATACAGACCAAAGCCCCACAGAAGTTCCCAGCTCATCTATAAAATCCACCCTGAAAGCCTCTCCTGGAGGTCTCCCTGCAGTGATACCTGCAAAACTCAGCACACTTAGGCACTGGAGGCAGCCCCAGCCTCACCCTGATCATCTCCCGGTGGTCTTCTGCCACATGCACACTGAAAGTTTTCAGTATTGTTTTTCACCCTCTCTCTGTTCAGAGTGTAACACCCGAGAGTCCTGGTCCAGCATTCCGTGCCGTTGCAAAGAACTGCAAAAGTGCAAGTTTCTTTGCTAACAAAGGGGAAAACCCAAATCTTGTGGAGAATGTGATTTGGTTCAGTAATCTCTGAACTGTTAAACTTAACATTGTTGTCTTCATTCTATTTGCAGTGGAGTCCTCTCTCAAGACCAAGTTTATACAAAATACCTTGATGTTGAAATTAACCCAAAAAACACTAAAAAAATTGAATTTTTCTGGAATAAAACCATATTTACTCTGCTCTGGGCAAGACTGGGAGCAGAAACAGTCAATATAATTCACGGAGAAGATGGACATCAGTAAGTATATCCCTTTTACAGGTCAGAAGGGATGGAAAAACGAGTGCAAAAACTCTGGGAGACAGGGTTGAAAAATGGTCTTAATAAATTGGACACATGATTTGCAATCAACACTGTGAATTTCACAATAACATTACACTTTGGACAGAAAATAAAGTGTTCAAGTACAAACCAGGGATTAACAGTCTGGAAAGGAATATAGTAGTGAATAATTTGGAATGTACGCTGTTTTGCCACAGCAAAACAATTACAAACCAAGATAAAGCAAGTCTCATTCCCAGGTGTATTACCAGGAGTTTTGTATAGAAGATCCAGGGAGTAATTTTGAATAATTGGGGCAAGACTGTAACCAGAAGCAGGGCCATTTTCTTCAGGAACAATGCACACAGACTGAAGTCTGGAAAAATTTAATTTCTCTGGAATAAAACCATATTTACCCTGCTCTGGGCAAGACTGGGAGCAAAACCAGTCAATATAATTCACAGAAAAGATGGACGTAGGTAAGTCTATCCCTTTTACAGGTCAGAAGAAATGGTAAGACTGTAACCAGAAGCAGGGTCATTTTCTTCAGGAACAATGAACACAGACTGAAGTCTGGAAAAATAGCAAAAGAGATTTAGAAAACTAGATCTGTGTAGAGCAGCTGAAGGAAATGTGTTTCTCAATAACGATAAGCCTGGAGATGAGCATAAAAACATATGCATAAGCCGTCGGTGAAGGGTCAGTCAACTATTCCACATAAACCTTGACATAAACCCAGTGGATAATTGATGTATTTTACAACAGAAGAAATATTGGTAAGATATTAGGGAAAAGAAAAATTATAGTTTGGTATTGGCATGGATTATTTAGAGAAGCTGATGAAATCCCTTTCAGTGTGAGCTCCTAGAAAGAGAAGGTGCAAAGCTTTGACTGGGGCAATCTAGTTAAGCACCTAGCCTAAATAAAGGGAACTTAACAAGACACCTTTACCTGGAGCTCTATATTTGTGAATCTAGAGATTAATTTTAGTCACGTATTAAAACTCAAATTTTACAGCTGGTCCCCAAAAGGAGGACATTTACCTTGTACTGTAAATACGCAGATGTTAATATTCTGTACAGCAGGCTTTTAGGAAGGTTTAAGTGGGATTATGGATTGAGCTAACAACCCTCAAGGCAACAGCTGACAAACTTTCATTTTTCTTTGGTGGAAAATAGATATATAAATCTTGCTTCAAGTATTTGTTTCTTCCCAGGTCAACCTTCTGTGGCCGTGGAACTGTGACATATGGAGTTCCCCAGTTACTTACACCTTGCTAGAGGTCACCAAATACAACTGTTCTGTACACAGCAGCTGAGCAATCAATCCTGTGCATGGGAATGTTGGTACACAAGGCTATTAAAGCAAAACTCAAACTGCCTGTTGCTTCCTTTATTTTTTTCAGTTCTTCGCAAAACACATTTGTCAATGTTTTTCCATCTTTGAACCAAGTTTAATGTGCTCGCAACTATGGAAGTAACTGGAAATCATATATGCTGAAATACCTTTATAACAGTCTTACTCTACTAGTGCCTCAAGAAAAGCAGGTAAGAACTGTTTCCCACCACATTGATAATTTGCCAGATTTTCTGTCTATCAAACACTCTCGAGGCAGCACGTTACTTCAGCACACCCCTGGGGCTAGGAATGGTCCCAAACACCTCCTTTCCACAGTCTCCACTATTTCTCAAAACTTTCCAACCCCACAAAAGAGCACTGCCCTCAGAAGATGCTGTGGGACAAGGCAGGTACAGAACAAGACGAGGATATTTCTTCAGCAGGTCAGAACAACCCTTTGGATGCCGCACCTTCTGGGAAGCAATGGGCAAAGCCAAACCTCAAGTGTTCCCCACTTGGGAAGAAACTAAATGGCTAAATCACAGCACCTGGCTACCGTTTCATTTCAGACATATGCCTTTGCTGTGGCCACGGACAATCCTTGAGAGAAATTCTGGCTTTGAATAGCTCCAGGCTTTGCAAAACCTGGGATTGACTATTCCACATTAAAGCAAACTCTGCTGCACTGCAAAGCATGACATGAGTGAGCCACCTAAAGCTTAAGAGACCAAGGCAGTGGATATTTTTCTAAGCATAAAAACAAAACTCTAATGAATAGGAAGAAAGAGTTAATCATTTATTCACTCCCATTTCCCCATGTTTGATAACTGATGTACAAACACTTGGGCAGATAAAATTCTAAGAAATAGGAGTAGAAATACAATATTAAGAACATATTTATAGTGAGTATAAATATATGAATGCATTTATTTTTTAAAAAAAAGAACATCCTTGACTAAACACTAACCAAGCCTGTATGAAATTAGAAGCATAATTAAACACGAGTCTGAAGTTCAGCCAAGAGAGATCTGCAGTCCTGAGTACTGCAAGTCCCCCAGGACTTGACAGGTGGCAAGGGAAGCGTGAACAATGCCGGGAAGCACTGCGCTGTGTCCCAGGAGAGAGCCCCGGCACCCTGCAGCGCAGGAAATCCATTCCTCTCCTCTGTTCGCTTCCTATTCCAGACTATGGCTTCTTCAGGACTGCAGAAACATAGCAAGGCCCTTTTTTTGTGGTTTTCTTTCTTGAAAGCCATCTTTTTTCCAACAGTCCCTGACTATGAGGCCTCAAGGACCGGAATGGCTCCTCCAGGCATAGCAAGCACACCGCATCATACCGAAGGACATGCATCCCAACCCTATCCCTTCTTCCCAATGGAGAAGCAAGCAGCTGAAACCCACCTGACCACAGCCTAAGGAACTGCCTAGTTATTCAGTTTGCCCTATGTTATTACTGTGTTGAATAAGAGCAGCGGACTAACTATGATAAAATCCTAGCTCAAATCTTTCCACCAGCTCTTAAATTAAATGGTAAAGACTATTCCCCCCCTCATTTTGAACAAGTATTAATACTATCAGTGTACTAGGGCATGTACTGATTCTCCTGTTTCACCGATATCAACATATTTACAAACTAAAATGCTACTTAATTAAGGCAGGAGCCCTGAGCTCTAAATTAGTATCAAAAGTGATGTTTTAGAAAAAAAAAAAATTAAAACTTCCCTACTATTTAAAGAAATAAACCTCACTAGCATGAATGATAGCAGTGCAATACCTATGCACACAGCTGGTATCCATTTGGTCATTCCCAGAGGTGGAGATTAGGAATGTCAGCTCTGCAAAGATATGTGGCCACAGCCAAAAGGCATAGCCAAGCTGACAAAGCTTTCTGCATGAAGAGTTAGCAGAGGTCTCATTTCTTCTTGAGTTCACTTACAGCCTTCTCCTAGAGATGAACGGGACCAAGGGGTTCCCAGACCTAGTCCTGTTCATTCACACAGGATGTTTTTCATCTTTTAGACATCTCTAGCCTACTCAGCTCTGTAACATCACTACACAAAGCAGCCACGTGGCTATTTCGGGGGGGAATTTTGTATGTTATTGATATATATATATTTCCAGCATGTTTGCTCTCAGTTCATCACTCAGAGAAAGACTTTCTCAAAACTTGGGTTACATGGGTAGTATAGAAAGGATCCAAAAGGTGACAACTGCCCTTCTACACCTACTTATTTTAACAAGAAAATGAAAGGGACACCAGGCAAAGGACAGACTCTTTCACTTTGAAAAAAACTGCCAGGCCCACTAAGAAGTTTTCCTAAAGGGATAAGGCTTCACCAAATTGAGCTGATGTCAGGAAAGGGGCACAAAAGATCCAGAAGCAGAGGAGCATTCCACATCCAAAGTTACTTGTTGCAGGGCAAGGGAGAGGACTCAAAGATGATGTGGTTCTCTGCTGACTCCCCCAGTACACCCCTACATCCCAGCTACACAAGACTAAAAACAAAAGCCTTCCCAGCCAAGACAAGCCCCTAAATGCACTGCCACACAGACCCATATAATTCTTTTTAATGTTCCACTCTTGATGTCTTGCTGCCTAGGAATTACCTTACCTCTAGAGCTCCAGTCCTATTCTGGGCTTCAGCACATCAATTTTTTCAGTGCTCTTGGGAATCTGGAGAGGTTCCACTTGACTGGAAGCTGGCAAACATTGTCCTAGTCTTCAGGAAGGGCAACAGGGATGACCCCAGTAACTACAGGCCTGTCAGTCTCAGTTCTCTGCCTGGTAAAATTATGGAGAAGATTTTTCTGGGAGTTATTGAAAAACACCTGAAAGACAATGCAGTCATTGGTCCCAGCCAGCACAGGTTCACAAGGGGAAAGTCCTGCTTAACAAACTTAACTTCTTTCTATGACAAGGTTACCCACTTAGTTGACCAAGGGAAGCCAGCCAATGTAACCTTTTTGGATTACAGTAAAGCTTTCGATACTGTCTCTCACAGTATCCTCCTGGACAAAATGTCCAGCACACAGCTGGATAAACACGTAATGTAGTGGGTGAGCAATTGGCTGATGGGTTGGGCTCAAAGGGTTATAGTAAATGGGGTTACATCAGGCTGGTGGCCAGTCATTAGTGGGGCTCTGCAGGAGTCCATTTTAAGGCCAGTACTCTTTAATGTCTTCATAAATGACTTGGATGCAGCACTTGAAGGAATACTAATTGAGTTTGCTGATGACACAAAATTGGGAGGAGCTGTTGACGCTCTCGAGGACAGAGAGGCCCTGCAGAGAGATCTAGACAAATTAGAGAGCTGCACAATCACCAATTGTATGAAGTTTAACAAGGGCAAGTGCCGGATTTTGCATCTGGAGCACGGCTACCCTGGCTGTACAGACAGACTGGGGAACGAGAGGCTGGAGAGCAGCTCCGCAGAGAGGACCCTGGGGTTCTAGTTGATGGCAAGTTGACCATGAGCCAACAGCGTGCCCTGGCAGCCCAGAGGGCCAGCCGTGCCCTGGGGTGCATCAAGCGCTGCATTGCAGCCGGGCGAGGGAGGGGATGGTCCCGCTCTGCTCTGCGCTGGTGCGGCCTCACCTCGAGTGCTGTGTGCAGTGTTGGGCGCCACAGTATATCAAGACCGTAAAGCTACTAGAGAGTGTCCAGAGGAGGGCCACAAGGTTGGTGAAGGGTTTAGAGGGAAAACCGTACAAGGAGCCGCTAAAGTGCCTTGGTTTGTTCAGCCTGGAGAAGAGGAGGCTGAGGGCAGAGCTCATCATGGTCTGCAGCTTCCTCACAAGGAGAGGAGGAGGGGCAGGGGCTGATCTCTTCTCTCTGGTCACCAATGGCAGGACCCGAGGGAATGGCAGGAAGATGTGCCAGGGGAGGTTTAGGTTGGACATTAGGAAAAGGTTTTTCACCCAGAGGGTGGTGGAGCACTGGAACAGGCTCCCCAAGGAGGCAGTCATGGCACCAAGCCTGACAATATTCAAGCAGCACTTGGACAACACCTCAGACCCATGGTGTGTCAGGACAGGCTGTCCTGTGCAGGGACAGGAGTTGGACTCTGATCCTTGCAGGTCCTTTCCAACTCAGGACATTCTACGATTCTGTGAATTCAAGAAATCTATGTCCATGGATTTTGGAGTTTTCAGAGAAAATAATCATTAACGTTGTTTTCCAGCTTAGCTATAAACTATAATCTGAAATAAGTTTTCCTATCTTTCTGGGAACATTTCCAAGGATAAAGCAGGCTATAAATATACATGAAAAGTTTGTACATTAGTGCATGGAGCTTCACGGCTGCACTGTAAGTAGTTCAGGTTTTGGGGCTTTTCTTTCACCTCATCAGGTATGTGGCTTCCCAGCAGCATGAAGGGGAATGGCAGCTCACATAGGCATCCTTATGCTAATTCTAAAGTAGCTACTATATATCCAATTAGAAGCGTAGCCTCAACAAGACAAAAATCACCCTGGATTTAAGCTATGTTTTAGTAGATTTAGGAGCCCCATAACATTTAATGGAGCAAGCAAACATAAAGCTGACTCACACATGTCTCTCATATGTGGCAGTCATATTTACATGTTGCAGAAGAGAGACACAGCACCCTTTTCACCTTGAAAAAATTCAGCACCAGAAAGCTAAGTGCACTTACTAATCAAGTGGGTTAGCAAATCCTAGCTGCTTTTTTTCTACTGTTCTAGATGCATGGAATTTGGATACTTGCACTATTTCTGCTCAGAGCAGCAGAAGGTAAGCATACTAAGCATAAATATTTATATAATCTTTCTATGCTATTTTGTGAGATATTATTCTGCACTATGGTGCCTTAAAACTTACTGATTGAGGTTACATGGTTCACTTTCCTATGCAAGAATGGCGAGATGAGTGTGCGTGCATGTTGTCTTCTTCTCCACTCTGGAAATACAACCCTTGGAGCATGCAAGACATGCTGGTGTTTTCTATCTCAGAGCAAAGCTATTGCTCTAATAAACCTAGGAAGTTATTTGTTGTACACTTCTTTAGTGGAGGAAATGGAGAAAAACCTGGGGGCAGGGGGTGGGATGGGATGATGGAGGCAGTCTAATGAGGGTCTAGCTATATATTCAGCAGAATCCCCTGGCTTGCATAGCATAAGACTTCTTATGTACAGTGTAGTCAGCTCTTCAGCACAGTCTCAAGTTATTGCTGATTATTTGCAATATCTTGGCTTGGTATTAGGAGAAACTCATCAGCTATCTTCACCTTAGGCAAAACACAGCTGGGAAAAGATTCCCAAGGTATGGTGCAGGATACCCATGGAGGAACTCCACTGAATACTTTGTTGATGAGCAATATGGTAGCTTCTCTCCTGGGGTAAACTGTAGCCTTTGAAGATCTGACAGAGGGCAACTACCGGTCTTTGCTTTCTTTGCTTTTCAAAATACCAGGACACCTCCAGAGAAGAGATGCTATGAGTTATGACTAACCTGCTCCACTTCTTTGCTCATTTACATATTATTGATCTGATCTGTGTGCTACAGGCAAAGAAGTTTGCTTTGAAAGGCTTGGATGTTTCTCAGATGATATACCATGGTCTGGGACTACAGAAAGACCAATACATAAGTTACCCTGGAATCCAGAAAAGATAGACATTCACTTCCTCCTCTATACAAGAGAAAATCCTACTGTTTTTCAAGTAAGAACTATAGCAGTTTAAACATAAGTACATCAAATGCAAATAAACAGACTCCAGCTGTGTTCCTGGAAAGTGTTAGAAATGGCCAAATCTCCACTGTATTCAAAAGACAACCTCTTCAAGCTCCTTGGCAGGATCTCTGGGGCAGAACTCTCATCCTCCTTCAGCCCTCACAAAACAGCACTCCCCCATGTTTTCTGTATGGCCACTGAGAAGTACTGTGAAACTGTGCATTTTTAAAGTTATTGGGTAATTTTTTTTTTCCACAGATAAGATGAAAACACATTAAAAGTAAACCCTTGATTGCTCTAAGATATGTGTTAAAGCTTGCTTTGAATGGAGACCTTAAGTCATAGTCATGTGAACATTTGCAGACGAGTTTAACATTGTGTAACTTTTAAACACCTGCACAGATAAGCATAGTTCAGGTCTCTGCAATTTTGATAAACTATTTACAGAAAGCAGATTTAAATGTTTATTAATATCTACAACAGGAGATCTCTGCAGTTGATGCCGTAACAATTGGCTACTCAAATTTTAATGCAAGTAAGATAACCAGATTTATCGTACATGGATTTATAGATAGTGGAGAAGAAAACTGGCTGTCAGACATGTGCAAGGTAGGTACCACAGGTAAATCCTGTCCCTGTGAAGTTCCTTAGTTTGCATTTATAAAACATTCTTATCAATTGTCCATTTTCTCTATTTCTAACCAATTTCTCTCACGGTACTTTTAATGATAAGGGGAAAATAGGCCACATTTTCAATTTTTTAGCAACATAAACATGTAGCTCTGCACCTTGAGGAAAAATGTGAGGTAAAATGCATTCAATTCTTCTCTTCAGTGAAGTCAGTGTCAAGAGGATTTAGCTCAGTAAGCACCTTTTTTCTTCATAAAAACACCACAAACCCTGGAGCAAGATACTGCTTAGGAACTAGGGTGATTCCAGAAATAACTGCAGACTCATAACACCTGCATCATATTTCTCCAGCCAAGAGACAGATTTCTAGATGTGAAAAGTCCATCACAAAGGTATGGGCTGCCACGTGGGTGTTGGAGGCTGAGGGCACAGGCTGACCATTAACAGAAGCAATAAAGCCGTAGAAATGTACATCCAGAAGGGTTCTCAAGTGGATAACTTTGAGCACAGCTTTCAATCTAGGACTTGCTATAAAGTGTGAATGAGGTAAAGCTCTCTGCTTTATTGATTTTTGTGCTAATTTCCCAAGTTATTTCTTAATCCTGTCCCCATACAAAATTGCAATTCCAGCTTGTGGTCTTCTCAAATCCTATAAACATGCTTTCTATTGCAGCTGCAGCTAATGAAAGCTACTAGTCATACAGCACAGAGCAAAATACCAGTTGATGGCATATGACACTTTTAGGATAAGGTTTTTCAACTAACTATTCACATAACTACAATTTTGTTTAAATTCTATATTCCTGTTTTACTTACGAGAACACTATGAGAAACAATGTAAAAGTCCACTAAAATCAAGATATTTGATATTTATTGCATCCTGATACCTGCTTCTCTTTGATACTAAGTCAAAAGAAAATAAATTACATTTATTTGACAGTTTCTCACTGAAAAAAATCTATGTTGATTATCACTTTAGGAACATTGAGAAATGATTGTTGGATTTGTTAGTTAACAATTTGTTCAAAGAATCAGAAGCAGATTGACATTTTTATAATTCTCTGTCTCCCATTTCCACTCTTAAATTGGATTTTTTTCTAGAACCTCACAATCAGCAAGATAGCTCACATTTTGCTTCAGCTAGTCCCTTAAATCCTTTGGATCAATTTTCAAAGATGTAGAGGCATGAGATAAATCTTTAAATTCTTTCTCTATTACAGTGGCCTATGTTTTATCTCAATACTCCAATTTATTTAAAAAAAAAATTGGTGTCAATCAGTATTTTCAGCAAAGAGTGGAGCAAATGGAATTGTGAATACATCAGCCCTCCTCTATGTTATTTACTTTCCTTCCCACTAAGTAATAAACCTATCTTCACATCTATTTTTACCATTTCTAACATAGCCACAGACACTTCTATTGCCTTTTTTGTCCTTTGCCAGTTGTAACTTGTTTTGGATGCTTTATAGTGTCTGAACATAAAGCAAAGACTAAATATACCAAACCTGAAAGCAAAATACTTTTAGCCAAACAATGCAGCTCAGAGGAGAAAAGCAAAGCTTCAGATTCTGTGGCAGACAAAGTATCTGCCTGTATGTACATATTCCCAAATAAAGCCATAAATCTGAATGTATATTCAGCACCACCAGCAATTTATGCACCCCCTTATAAAAACAGACACTTTCTTACAGATCAGCATTGGAAAAACTCCATTTTTATAATCAAAAATAAGTTCTAATTGAATTTGAATTCAAGAAGTATTTTTAAATCTCTTAAGTGAATCAGCGCATGAGTAGAGCACTTATTTAATGTTACATACAAAGTTTGATTGAAATTAAAAGTTTCAGTACTTATATTGTTTTCCCTTCTGCAAAAAATATTGCTATGGGTATCCAAAGTGATGGTATGGCCATTACTACAGCACACCACCCCATTTCAGTATTGTGTCCCTATTTCAGCTTTATGTGAGCACACATATGCTTGTGAGCAGGCATAACCACATATACATGCTAAGGTTTTGGTTCTTAAAATGTACTCATACCAATTCATGCAACATTTATGAATTGAGCTGTAGTAAATAATATGAATCAATTCCAAATTGTATTTACTGTCGGCCTCTTTCATTTTTACTTTTGCTTTGTAAAACAGAGGATGCTTACTGTGGAAGACGTGAACTGCATCTGCATAGACTGGAAAAAAGGCGCAAGATGTCCATACACCCAGGCATCAAACAACGTTCGTGTTGTGGGCGCTGAAATAGCTTACTTTATAAATGTTCTTATGGTAAGAATCTTCTTATTATAAAGCTATAGTTATAATGCTGATTTGAAAGATATAGGGTTCAGGAACTTTCATGAATGTGAATGTAACCAGCAGAAAACCTTAAAATGTTCACTGAGTAGAAGGGAAAAGTTGTGCTGAAAACAGATTTCTTTTTAAAGTTAGAGAACTATGTTGTAACAGCCTGGTTAGCCAACTTAGGGATATGAGGTGCTACAAGACACCCCCATAGTGCAGCCAAAGAGTTATTCCATAGATGTTAACAGATGTAAAGTGTTGTGTAGTTTTAAATATGCAGAGGCACAGCAAACTGCCATTTCACAGAGACAAAACCTACCAAATGGCTCTTAAGAATACCAGAAAACCAGCTGGCAGCGGCTGGGGAACAACTGTTCTCTGGTGAGCAAGAACCCCAGGGACAAATAGGACTCACCCAG
>VZTV01077273.1:0-14961 GCA_013400875.1 Anhinga rufa
TTTTGATGCAGCCCAGGATACACCTGGCCTTCTGCAAGTACAGTTGGCTACGAGTGCACATTGCTGGCTCATGTCCAGCCTTTCATCCACCAATACCCCCAAGTCCTTCTTGGCAAGGCTTCTCTCAATCCCTTCATCCCCCAGTCTGTATTGATACTGTGGGTTGCCCCAAGCTATGTGCAGAACCATACACTTGACCTTGACATATATTGGGCTGTGGAGAAAATGCTCTACTGCCATCACTGCTCTACTAGTGATTATGCTTAACAAGAGAGCAAGCTAGATAGATGAACCTGATGATACTGAAAAAAATTGGGCACAGTTAAATAGATAGCAACAAGCTATAGCGATATTTTAATTTAAAAATGCCTATAAAATAAGTTATTGGACTTAGACATTTACTTGTCTTCACTGTTCATCTTACTGGGTTTTTTTTCATAATTTTGTAATAGATGTTGTCTAAGTATAGAGATTATGTATCTGCAAAATACCATGCATCACCTGATTACCTGTTCATGAACTTGGAAAAGGATGCCTTTTTCTCCTCACTGGAAATCTTTTGGATTTAAAGAGATGATAGTTAAAATTCTGTACATGCTTTGTCTTACCTTTCTGTAGCAGTGGCTATAAAGAAATTGTTCTTTAAAACACTTTCCTCTATTTAAAAAACTTCTCTTTTGCATTTTACTTGATAATTTTTCCTTTCCTATGAAATCCTTGTTCTTTTGCTTGTAAAGCATGATAATGCAAATTTATTCAAGTAATTACAAAAACATCTTACATTGTATCTTTATTTTCTAAGTCCTGTATTATTTTTATATTTTAGAGGGAAGGGGTGCCTTTTTAAGTATAGCTAACTCAATGGATAAAATTTGTTATGACCTATGTTAAGAACAGCATTTGATATATTTCTGGGAAATGCTTTAACCACCATGCTCTTGCACAAAAGGAAGATTAGTACTTCCTCTTCTGTGTATGAATACAGTGATCATCAGGTTTAAAGCTGTACATGATTCTGTAGGTCCTCTTGAGATAAGCTAAAGGCACCCCTACTGGGCCGGGCCACTGGGCCACTTATGAGTATGGACTGTGGGAATGCCTGCTCTCTGGAAAGGGTTCTGAATGAGTCAGAAGCCAGACCTTTCAGCCCCTATAAAAGACTGATATGTGTCTGGTCTTGCCCAGGATGAGAACACAAAGCATCTGCTGAACCTTACTGTTAAAAGGGATGGGATTAGGGTCTGCATTTCTGCACTTGAATGTCTAAATTCCACCTAGCCCTGGGGAGATGTCCTAATCTTTCATAGATATGAGCATTATTATTCCAATATATCAGTTCCAATGAGAAATAATAAGGTTCTTCTATTAGGACCCCCATATTCTATCAGAACCCCCCGAAACCAGTGGCCAAAAATTGTGCATGAGGTACAATATTGACCTGATGCAATTCATAAAAAATGAAAACAGGGAGAGATTTCTGACAGCAGTGAGGCAGCCCAAAAGCTTGGATCTTGACAGTGGCATCAATCAACCACGAAAAAACATTGAAGTTACTGTTTTTTACCACATATCAAATCTAAAAGAGCACCTGCTAGATTTTCAGAGGAATTTGGAGTTGGCTTAGCTCCTTGCAAATAATCCATTTTTAGTCATTGCAGCTTTTTAATTTTTTTTGATATAGCACTCTAAATATATTTTCAAAACCTTCATATTCTTTAAGACAGCTATATCAGCTCAACCTTTTAAAATTTGCTGTTTTCTGTTCTTAGCCACTTGCAGACAGCAAAACTCTAGCAAATCTATTGCCTGCCACTTTGGTTTAGGTTAGTGCTATTTGTCGATACTCAGACAAGACAGGTAGAAAAATATTCAGCATCATTCATGAATTTTGATGTTTCCCATTTAATACTCAGCATCTTAAATCCAATGGATAAGAAATTGACAAAAATAACTATAACAAACACCTGGTCCAATCTCTAAGAATAAAAAATTATAAAGTTTGACAAATATCTTGAAAGTCTACAAAAACAGGGCTTTGTACATACCACTGTGTAAATGGCTTTGCATACTTACGGTAACACAAAGTAATAGTAGCTTACAAATTACAAACTACAATGAAAAAATGCACTATGGCATTATAGGCTGTCATGGTGAATGTTAAAATTCATACTTTCTTTTCACATAACTACCATATATATCTGAAGAAGAAGAAATATTTATTTATACATTTTTTTAACATTTTTAGTGGAGATTGCTCAAAATGAGTTTTTCCTTCATTTATTTTTCACCTCAATTTTTTTCTGCGTGTTTGTTGTTTTTTTTTTTAATGTTGGTTTACACCATTAGTGTTATAATATTCTGAGAAGTTGGGACACAGAGCAAAGCACTATTAAAACCTTTTAGTAAGATTTTCCTCTTTTATGCCACTGTGACTTATTAGCATTCCCATTCAGCAAAATAATTAAGTGGGTGCCTAAACTTAGGCTTGTAAGTGGGTTCAATTTGAAGATGGATGCTGCAGGATTTAAAATAAGACTCAAGACATTTTTCAGATTCAGGGCCTCATTAGTTTCATCATATTCAAGGTATGCTGTATCTAAGTGCTACAGAAGCGCACCCAGCTGTAGTGTAATCACAGCCACCTGAGAACATAGGCATGGAAAAGTCTGTAAATAGTGGCAACATTTTTTATTAGTCCAAATAGTATAGCTGGAAAAGTAGGGAAGATGCAAAAGGGCTTTTACATACAATCCTTTACGACTGTACTTCTTGCCAGTGTTGCAGAATTTCTGCCTCCCTTGAGTGGACACATAGTGAGAAAACTAAGGTGACTTGGATATCACTTAAAGGGATGCAAGCTACTACAACCCAGGAGCTAATGTTAGCTGAACAATAGGTATGAATTCCTTTTACAAACTACATTTGACTTTTCTTTGCCTATGCAGAAAGTTTCAAAATTTGTACTATAAAATTGTCTTATGTACCTTGTAGAATTTATACTGCTCTGAATGCCATTTAGTATTCAATGAGAAGATCATTTGTAACTGATGTAATTTGTAATATCTGTTATAAAGCTACAAATAGAAACAGATTTTAGTATCTTTTCTATTTCTACTTTGCTGCAAATAAAGTGAATTTTGCCATCTCTAACCTTTAGCAGTGTCTTGCTGCTGTCATCCATAAAGCAAAGACAGCTGCATAGGACAGCTCCATGTTCTCTAACAATAAAGATTACCAAATCATCACATAAAAGACTGAAAAATAACCCCAAAGAACTAACAAATCGCAATAAACTCTAGCAGCAAGATGAGCTTTGGAAAAATTCCATTTATGCCTTAAGAACTGGGTTTGTAACTATACATTATATGTCTTGACTTCTAAGGGAAAATCCATGTACTGAATCTCAGTGAGAGCACAAGAAACATAATGAAATTGCACATTTTGGGGTTTTTATATGTTATACAGGCAACTTTATAAAAAAATGTTGAGTGTAGAAGACTAGAATTTAAGTCTTTTGGTATTTGACACAGCTCTTCTACTGATGTGCTTTATCATCCATTTAGCACCTTTGAACTTGCTTGTACCAGTCCTTAAAGTGGCTGTTCTGAAGTCTGCCTAACTCACAGGGCCCTGAGAATTTCATAAGTAATTTTTGCAAAGTAGATTCCCACCTTAGTCTAGCAAGTTCTTGAAAGATGAATGTGACTTGATTAGGAAAGGTACTAGAGCACATGAGGCTAAGAATTAGGTACCCAAATACCTTTAAAAATCTGTCCCCTGCACGAAATGTGTACTTAAATTTAGATACTTGCTTATATACTGTCTGAGACTGGGACAGTGATTGTTTTGCCAAGTGTGGCACTACCAAAAACACCAGTCATGTCAAACGGTATAGAAGGAGGGAGTAGGAACCTCTGCTTCATGAACAACAATTCATTTTTAGTTTCTTACATTGTCCTACTTTTCATTATACATCCCATCTGATACTAAATCTGAGTGACTTCTAAACAGAAATATTTTCTAAAAGACTGGTTCCAACCACTAAGTTTTTTATCCCATTTCAGGGCAGGAGTTCAGTCTAACTGACCTTCTGCAGTCCTTCTGCCCTATTTTTTTGGATGCCTACTCTATCTTCAAAGAATTTTCACTTCAGTTTTGCATACTAATAGCAGATTAATTGATTAATGAACTAAATCAACCATCTTTCTTTGACTCAAAAGAGAGCCAAATCCATCACCCTTTTAAATCTTGGTTAAAAACTAAGTGCACAGCAAATTTCTCCATGAAAAATACTGTAGAAGCTATGTTGTGAGCAAGAAATAACATTTATGATCAGTGGGTCTAGTCCTATTCAACATATTCATCAATGACCTGGACGAAGGGATGGGGTGTACCCTCAGCAAGTTCACCAATGAAACCAAGGTGGGAGGAGTGGCTGATACGCCCGAAGGGTGTGCTGCCATCCACCAAGACCTGGACAGGCTGGAGAGCTGGGCCAAGGGGAACCTGATGAAATTCAACAAAAGCAAGTGCAAGGTCCTGCACCTGGGGAGGAACAACCCCAGGCACCGGTACAGGTTGGGGGCTGACCTGCTGGAAAGCGGCTCTGCTGAGAANTCCAGCAGAGAACTACAAAGATGATCAGGAGGCTGGAGCATCTCCCTTGTGAGAAAAGGCTGAGAGAGCTGGGTTTATTCAGCCTGGAGAAGAGAAGACTGAGGGAGGATCTTATCAATGTTTATAATTATCTGAGGGGTGGGTGTCAGGAGGATGGGACTGGATTCTTTTCAGTGGCACCCAATGACAGGACAAGGGGCAACGGGCACAAGTTGGAACACAGGAAGTTCCACTTAAATATGAGGAAAAACTCATTTTCTGTGCGGGTGCCAGAGCAGTGGAACAGGCTGCCCAGAGAGGCTGTGGAGTCTCCTTCCCTGGAGACATTCAAACCCCGCCTGGACGCGGTCCTGTGCCCCCTGCTCTAGGTGTGCCTGCTCACACAGGGGGGTTGGACAAGATGATCTCTCGAGGTCCCTTCCAACCCCTACCATTCTGTGATTCTGTGATTCTTACAGAGCTTGCAATGACAGCCTCTTTCTGTGGTAGTGGGGAAAGCTTGAGATGATACTATACATTAAACTTAGAAGAGTTCCTGGTGCATCGTGCTGCCGCTCTGTGACTTATTAGTCAAGAACGCAATAGGTCATAATTTTAAAGAAATTGTCATAATGGAAGAAGTTCCTACTTTGGTATTTATTAATGGCTTTTCTTCTGAATATGGAAGCATGCCTATATATAATAATCTTTGCTCCAGTTCAAACTGTTTCACTATTTGCTCAATTCAGACACAAATAAGGGCGAAGTAAATGTAATCCTAAAGTCCCAAAACCAGGTATCAATTCACTGTAACTAAAACTGGAATACACTGCAGACCTCATAACTTCCAGTCTGATTACCAGACTATTAGGCACCATTTCGCATTATGCAGTTAATTTCATCTTGCTTCATATTTCCCAGAGAGAGAGTAAGAATATTTTACAGAGAGTACTTCACACTTATACATACTAGAGATTACCACAGGAAAGAATCACACTATGATTAGGATTAAGTTTTGTCTAAAGCTCCAGGCATAGCAGATAAAAGGCTATAGTTGTAATACTTGCTGCTATGCAATATGAAACATTCATTTCACACCACAATAGTCCTTACCTCTCACACAATGAGCACCATCTCCTGATCATACTGCCGTGCCCTTCTCTTATAGCCATGAAATAATTTAACACAGTGATATTCTCTTGTTCCCATCATTCTGTGGCAATATACCCTGAGTGATTGCAAGTGTTCTTTTGGTTTGGGTTTGGTTTAAATACTGTTTTAAACTTGGATATTCTCATTACTTATGAATCATCCAGTGCTTTCTGTTTGCTCCTGAATTCTTAGCTTCAGTGTATTGGCATCAGTGGCAATGAGTTACACGGGTAGTTCACTTTCCTATCTACCTTTTTTAATATCAGCTTTATTGTTCACATCTGCAGCTATGCTTGCTCTGGCACCTCTGAAAGTCCTGCGAATTTGGAGTCAAACTCTGAAAATTCTCCCCAGAGCATGGGATTAGGCATCTAAGGTTGGGGACAGAATGAATTATATACAAGAGCATTATATTCTTCTCCTGTACATAATAATGCTACAAGCATGAGAGAGAAAGTAGCTTATTAATGTCATCTGAAGCCTAAGAGTTTCAAGAGACAGTCCAACCTGGTATCATATTCTATTCCTCTTTTATGATGAACAGACTGTCTTCTCTGATGTAATGCTGCCAATCTGCCCTTTCCATTTTCTGTTACAGCCAGACTAATTTTTATGTATCTCATGCCCTTTGGGTCTAAATCTGCTTAGTAGTACTTAGAAGCCAAGTTTCTAGGTGCCTTTGAAATGCTAGAGAAGAGAAAGCCAGACAGATTGTCCAGGGTTTCATTTACCTTGTATATATTTTAAAAGAACATTAAATCAAGGATTTAAAGCACCCATGTTAATTACTACTTGCTATAGTTAATTATAGGACAAGATGGCAAAATAGCCTACTGGGTCATTTGGATAGACCTTGCAAAGATTTGATCTTCTGTGATGCTATGTCTTGAATTTCAAGTTGAACAGAAAATTCAAATCTATGATCTGCAGCCTTTGGGTTCAGGGCTAATACCTGTGTACACAGGTTAATCATCTCCTGCCTTCTAAGAATTTTGTGAACACTAACTACTTACTGTTTATAGAACTTGTCAAAAATACACAGTGCTATGTGACTGGCAAGTATAACTTGACAATTATAGGATAGAAGGCCCAATAGCTACAGTATTACTGTGGGATATGGAAACAGCAAATTTAATTCCCTACTTTATCACATACTCCCTGTGCGATACAAGGCAAGTTACCTCATCTCAGTGATGGCATCTATACTGAACCTGAGCTGCCCAGTCACAGCAATGTCACATGCTCACATATTCTAGAGATCTGGTTCCAGGCATCTACCCTGTCCTTGTAAGCAACCAGAATGAGGACTAACTAAAAATGTCACCTTCCCTTGTAAATGGTAAATGAGACCCTTCTAAGAAGAATTTTGGGCTCTCTTGCATGTATGATGTTAGTACTGTGATGTCACTGCAAAGGCAGGCAAGAAATATGAAAATGGCCACACACATGCTGCTGGGGTAGATCTGCTGTCACTGCAGATAATGTGCCTTTGGATGCACTTTACAATGCAGAAGGTACTAGAGATTTTCCTACTGTGTGCAGCAGCTCGCTTACCCTAAACCTGGCCCTTGCATCACTCCCTGTGGTGAATACCATGGTCAACTGGTGTATCTGCTTTCAACAAAAGGTATACACAGGGCCTATGTTTTCCAGTTCTCCTTCTGTAAAATTATGGCAGATGATCATTAATAATGCCTAATGGAGGTGTTACAGAGATGAACTTATTCTGAAAATGGCTCAGATACTATTTTAGATGGGGACTATAAGTATATATTACTGATTGTAATTGCATCAGTTCCATGTAGTATATTACATAAAATATACTAAAGGCATGATAATTCATTATTATTTTCAGAACTAATAAAAAATAACTATACACAGTTACAATGTTTTATCTGTAAATATAAATATTTGCATAATGACCCAAGAGGAAATCTAATACTTCTGAAATGTATCTAGATGGTGTAATCTCTAAAGCATTCAGATGATAATTCTTAGAATTGGTAGAAGTTGGTAGAATCAGATCTCCAACTTCTATATGTATGTTCTCCAGTACTTACAACCCTAAAAACATGAGACACCAAAATCATAATCTTGATTACAAAAAGAATATAATAAACTGTCTTCTTCTATTCACTTGGACAGCTGGGGTCCAGCTGGGTTCATCCATGAAAGCCTTTCCATATGCAAAAAGATTAGGTTTTAGATTAATAGAAGATGAATCACTGATTATTTCATGAACTGGAGACAGGAGAAGATGGCTACAGGGTCTTTGTTAAGTTGGTGATGGGAATCTGGCTAATCAGATAATAAATCCACAAAAACAAAGTTTGCAAGGCCCTATTCTTTAGCAAATCCTTTATCAGTGTTAACCTGTCGTGGTTTAGCCCCAGTCAGCAGCCAAGCACCACACAGCCGCTTGCTCACTCCCCCATGGTGGGATGGGGGAGAGAATCGGAAAAGTGAGGAAACTCATGGGTTGAGATAAAGACAGTTTAATAGGGAAAGAAAGAGCCACGCATGCAAGCAAAGCAAAACAAGGAATTAATTTAGTGCTTCCCATGGGCAGGCAGGTGTTCAGCCATCTCCAGGAAAGCAGGGCTCCATCACGCATAATGGTTACTTGGGAAGACAAACGCCATCACTCCCAATGTCCCCCCCACTTCCTTCTTCTTCCCCCAGCTTTATATACTGAGCATGACACCACATGGTATGGAATATCCCTTTGGTCAGTTGGGGTCAGCTGTCCCGGCCGTGTCCCCTCCCAGCTTCCCGTGCACCCGGCACAGCGTGGGGAGCTGAAAAAGTCCTTGACTAGTGTAAGCGCTACTGAGCAACAACTAAAACATCTCCGCATTATCACCACTGCTTCAGCACAGATCCAAAACATAGCCCCATACTAGCTACTACGAAGAAAATTAACTCTATCCCAGCTGAAACCAGGACATAACCTTACATAGGGGCCTATTAATAATCACATTAGTTTGACTGACTGTGAATTAGCCACACATTTTTGGCTAAGGAAATGGTACTGTGTTGTGCTGAATATGGTTGCTCTGTTATCCAAGGATTAATTGCCTGATTGACAGACCACTGAAATGAGCAAAAAAAAATCCTTTTGGTTCGGTTGGGATTTGGATTAAATACTAACAAAAGATATATTGAGGAAATCAGTTATATGTGACTTTGGTTTGGTCCATAATTAAATTGATTTTTATATTTCTTCCTCTGTTCACTGCTCATATTTTATAGCAGGACACCAAAGAACTACTTTTATTCTATTTTTTTTAGAGCAGAACTCATTTTGCAGCAGATGACACATGAAGAAAGAGCTGGACCATGTAAAGGAAATCAAACATAACCACAACACGGGAATTTTCAGTTGTCTAGGGATCGCTTTCTTCCTTTAATCTAAAAGAAGTGATACACATTATGAGCTTTATAATGAAGATGAAAACATAAAAACTTCCAGTATAAAACCAAGTTGCTTTTCAATTACATTAAAGCTCATTATAAATTCATCTCATTTACAACATGTTTTACAGAAATCAAGAAGCTTCATGAGAAAGCTTTATGGGAACATCATGATGGCACAGTGTTCTGATTCTGAATCACATCCTTTTCTTTAATGAATCAAATATAAAGTGGAAAATACAAAGTAAAATACCAAGAAAAAATTAAGGCACTAAAAATAAGTTCAAAGTACTAAATGGGAGTAAAACGAATCAAATCTTTAAATGTCATCTTATTAAGCAGATGAATGCCATGCAAAAACTGCCTTAACCAAAGAGTAGAGAAAATATCAGAAAGGGCAAGCATGGAGATCTCAATATTTGGAAAGTTTGCCCTTTGTACCTTTTACACTGCAAATGTAAGGGATGAAGGGGCAACACTCGAAAGCTAAGAATACAGTCTCTCAGCACAGAAAAGGCAAAGGGATAAAGAGAATGCAAAAGATGACAGCACTTGGATAAAAGCCAGTCATATAAAGATATCAGCACAGAATAATAGAAGAGACTGGCAGTCATCCCAAATCAATCAAGGAAGATTACTGCAGCATAGGCCAATATACTTGCCTTAAGAAATCCTAAAATGTGCATAACAAAATTCAACAATAGCTACAAAAAAAGGAAGAATATGTGAATTTGGGGAGGTAGGAGGAAAAGGAAGGCAATGTTAATTATAAAGGAAGGCACACAGGTATTGTGATTTCACTAACTCTGTTTGACGCCTCTGTATGACCTACATAGGGTCTCAAATTACTGATTATAGACTCTACCTAAGACAGTAATTTAGCAGGTGTGGAACATATTGAGACACCTCATCCTGCAACCAGGTAGACTGTTACTTGAGTTTCAGTACTCCTGAAAAGATACAAACCGGTGTAGGCTCCCAAAAGCTTAATCTATTCAAACTGTGAGATATTTTTACCAAACCAGGCATGTCTAACATGATGGATTTCCATTTTTTAAATACATAATGAATCATCTACTGTTCAACTTTTATGAATAACAAACTAACATTCCTGATTGAGTTCGTTAAACCATAGCTCCTTCTACAGCAATTATGGATTGAATTCCAAGCCAAGAAAGCACATCTTCCTTGGATTCAATTTTTTTCTTTGTGCTTCTCAAATATCTAATATAAGAGCAATGCTTCTCATTTTTCATCTAAATCTCTGTTTATACTATTTAAAGAGTAACAGACTTAGAAGGGAATTGTCAGGCAAACAGAAATTGTCCCTTACACTTCATTTGCTTTTTCTTCTGTGCCTTCTGCAACAGAGTTTAGAAGAACGCATTATTCTACTGCTTTAGAGTTATTATCCTTATCTTGTTTATGAAAATACTAAGAAAATATGATGCAAAAATGGTTAGACTGTAAATCCTACATTGGCTACCTGCCTCTCAGTCACAAAGCTAGGTTACCGGAACTGAGTTCCTTTTCATCACTGACTAGATCTGATGGTGAACATAAAATAAGGTCTCTCTCTCCTGCAAATATATTAGAAGACAGTGTGTGTGTGTGCAGGTGCATACAGCGAATTACTCTAACAAACAGTAAATCACCACTACTGCATGGATAGGTAAAAGTGTCAACTCTAAGAATACAGTCAAGATAAGTGCATAACTTCCTATACAGAATCTCACACAAACACCACTGTTTTCAATTACTTAAATAAATTTATTCTCTGTTAAAACTGTGAGGTTTGATCAGAAAACATTGTTCAAATGCTTTCATAAAATCTGCAGTAAACCTCTTTTATCTCTTTTTATCCAAGAAAGAGCCCAACCATTTTGCGCACTACAAATTGTTCTTTTCAGATCTCAATGACTCAGCTGATTTTGTTCCAGATTAGTTTACTGTGACAACTGACTGAAGACCAAAGCAGCAGATTCTGTAGTCCTAAAGTTTTAAGCAAGGATCTTTCTTTCATAGGTAAATATTTGTAGGTTTCTTTATTGAAGTTTTTACTTAGTATCTTAGATATGCACGAATACCACGATGTGCTCAGTCTAAACCAACTGTCTTTGTATCAGTCACTATGTGGCATGTCACTTTTTGGCCATGCAGACTTTCACAGGGTAAACTCAGAGGTCAGACTGCTAAATATGATTCATTCTTACCTCCACTGACTTCTGATATAGGGCAGCTACCAGTATAGCCATACAAATAGCAGATCTCTCCAAAACATCTTCCTAACACAGTGAGTAGTCCCACAGTCTTTATTTAAACTGAGGGTGGGGAATGTAGTAATGCAAATATGCCTAATCATGTGCTGAACTGGTCAATGTTAATGACTAAAAAGTTCATGGTCCATTTCTCCTCTCCCTTCTCAAGTAAATTTGCAACTGCAATAGACATACAATTGTAATGCCTGGATATCTACTGTGGCCACAGATGATGGCACACTTCTGAAAATCAGGCTTCCAAAACTAGTAGGCAATTTTGGAAATACAGGTCTAGATCAGTTTTCTGGTGTCCTGCAGTAAACTAAATCAAGTCAGGCTTAGAATTCATGTCTCCAAAGCCCATTTCCAATATGTTAGATGTTAATGTCCTGCCTAGTAAGGTCACCAAATTCTCATACATTGTTCAGTGGGTTCATAATGGCTAATAAGAAGCTCACATGATCTACCCCTGCTTAATTAAAGTTTCCACTGTGATACAGCCAGAATGAGCCTACAGCAGAGCCTCTAATGCCTGATTCTGCTGACTTCCACCATCCAGGGCAGCTTCCGCACAAGCAAAGTGCAGATGAAAGAAAGTTAGGAAGGAAAGGGAATGGTAGCTAATGCTGTTTGGTGAGACTGAAAGACTTCTTGTGGTTCATATAATATCCCTAAGACTTACACCAGGAGGACACATGAAAGATGCCTTGTGAGTTTAACATAAACTGTGTCTGAGGAACTGTCAATCAAGTGGTACAATCACCTCCTTCCAGACACTGCAGTCCCTGAGATGTTTTAAGTGACAATATCACACAGTTTTCAGTGCTTAGTCAAGGTCCTTTTCCTTTTACACAAGTCTCTAACATCAGCATGCAAAGTCATTGCCCTACATGCAATGGTACACTGCAGCTTTGCCAGGAAGAATCAGAGAGAAACTTTTGTTAGACATTTTAGCCCAATGAGTTAAACACTGACTTGGACTGCCATCTGTTAACTGATAATTTTGTGCGATGTGACATTGAACAAATAATTTTAACCAATGTTTTCCCTACCTCTACAGTGTGAATGTTAACAAACACCTAGCTAGCTTCCAGAGAAAGGCTCTGATGATTGGGCCATTTTTGTAAAAACTTTTGAAAATGCAATGTCCTTACTAACTCCAGAGGAATGTTGAACAAAGGACTAGAGCTGAGACATGCACAGGCTTACAGGGCTGCCGTGCAAGTTCTGTTGCCTGCCACAGAACTGAGAAAGGCTGGAAGTTTCTCAGGGATAGCTGGTAAAACCACCTATTATTAACTTACCCTTTTTTCCTACTATAAGACTTTCTTTTCAAACTTTAACTGTTTGAACTGAAATGCAACATTCCAAGTGTCTGCTTCAGGCTGATGTCTTTTCATTCCCAGAGAATAACTATTATACTGCTATTAAGATTGACATGCCAAGCTTTCAAAAGGCATTCTGTGCAACCTTAATTTGGTCCCTTGTGCATATTATGAAACCAACTAACAAATAACATGATTGGAGACTATTTTTTCTTATAGAGTCTGCCTCATTCAGTGCCCAAAATGGAAGTCATCACAGAAGGCAGGATTCACCTGCCCTGCCTTCAGACATCTGCAGCCCTGATGTCTACACCTGAACTAGTCACTTTGGGCTTCCCTTAGTGTCATTTAAAAAAGCAACAGGTACTTCCAGGGTGCAACTCATCTTATTCTTAGATAGACATCTAAAACACATGAACCCTGTTCAAAAACTATCAATTTTTATCTATGTTACAGACATATCTATGGTTAGATGCAGGATTTTATTGGGATGAATATATACCAGGCATTTAATTTGGGTGCTACAGTACATAGTGAAGTACAACATCATCCCCTTTCCCAAATGGTATTGGGGTACAGAAAGATTAGGGTAAATAGTTTTACACTAGTTCTAGATACTAAGGTTTATAATGCCTGGCATTATATAGCACTACACATATTCAAGAAACAACTTCTGTTAACTTCAATATAGTTATGCGTGATCTGCACTTCTTCAAGTCAGACCCTACTGTCTCCAGCTGGGCATCCAGAAAATGAGAAACACAGCACTAGAGATCAGCTGTGCGAAATCTGATTTACGTCATCCATGTAGAAACACAAACAGGCGGGTGTAGAAACCCTTTCATGGCACTCAACTGCCTTAGGGATTCAGTTTTGTTTTCCATCCACCTCCTGCCCCACTCACTTCATAACTTTCAACTCTGCAACAAATGAAGTAAAGGTTCTACAGACTGTAAAGTCATAATTCATCTCCTCCATTATGTGTACTGAATCCTCCGAAAGAAGTAGTTTGCACACATAATAATTAAAGCATATGTCCTACATACATAAAAGGAGGCTGAATGAAGATTCACAAAGCATTCTGTTTCTGAAATTTTCTAACTCTGATTGCTGTGATTGTTCAGGCTGAAATTCATTTGCCCTAACTTATGTTTCCTTAAGTTAGACATCTAAGTCTGTGCTAATCACCCATAGTTGTCTTACAGTAACTGGGGAAAGAGAAACCCATTGGAGGGGGGTGATGGGCAAGGGGAACTCAATGCTTCCTAAAATAATTATGAAAATAGCATGTTAGATTAGGCACCCTCTGGTGGCACCTGTTCCTCTCACAGATTGTAAAGGGACCCTATGGACCCTATCAGATTTAGCCTTCTAAGTTTTGTTTTCTAAGTCTACGTCTAGAGCAAATTATTGCTACACTTGTTAATACAGTACATCAGTACTTTAAAATGCCCACAATGACAGTAGGTGTGCACAAATCTTTCTTTTGTTTGTCTTCTTTCAGTGCATGTTTTTATGTCGTTCTGCTGTTCCAGAGGCCTCTGGAGAGGCCTCAGTATTTAATTTAGAAAGTACTTCTGAATGAAAATGGAGCTAGATAAATGACAAAATATATTCTACTGTACATGCTACTTCCTGGGAATGCATTGAATTAGTATGCTTTGTTGGGTTCTTCCCCAGGAGACTGATTTAGTCTAATGATACTGCAAGGTCATTAGCACAGTATCAGCATAAATTCTGCTTAACCAATGCCAGGTGGTTAACTAGTTTATGTTAATGTGTTGTGTGCATAAAACTGTGAACTCAACTCCTCTGTATGACAACGTGATCTGAAGAAAGAGTTGGGCAGCCTGAATATATTCCCACTAATTTGGAAACAGAGATAAATCATTCTCACTGCTGCCCCTAAAATAAGCTGAACACTCTCATGCATTGCCATCTAAGGCAGATTGATACGAATTTTTTCTTAACAAGCTGATTTACAAACTGCATATATTTAAAAGAAATATTAAAATATGCTTAATGTGCTTTCTCCAATACTTACAAATCAAGTCCATTTGAAAATCTGGTTGCTTATATATTGTATTCTGTTGTATATGGGTTCTATTTTAGGTATGATGTAAAATTACCTTCCCTGAAAAAGATTAACTTTAAGCACAGAGTACATTTTAAAATATACAAGGCTGAGTATATAGTCTTGCACCTGGGTCGGGGCA
>VZTV01077274.1:0-12253 GCA_013400875.1 Anhinga rufa
AACAAACAAGGAAAAAAAAAATCAGGTGAAGATAACTCTTTAGAGAGAAAAACCTCTCATCTCCTGGGCTGGAAAAATTAAACAAGGCCAGAAAGCATCTCCACCCTCGGACAGTGGGTCCCTTGCTACAGGGCCACCCGGCAATACCCAACGTCCTCGTGGATGGCCAGAAGCTCTCCCCAGGCCCTGGGGCAGGCAGGACCACCCAGCCCCTACCTGGCTCGGCCTGAGGGCCCTCAAAAACCACAGCCCTCCAAACAAATAGTAAAGGGCAAGGGTGCATGATGGATCATTTCTTGCACCTCAGTTACAAATGCTTTGGGGTTATTTGTTAAAAGAAGGATGTGCAACCTTAACATGCTTTATATGCAATCTTATCATGCTTAGGCCTTCCTTGTAAAAATGCCACTTAATCAGCAACTTCTGCTATAACGGCAGAAGATGAGCACAGAAAGAAGCAGCAGAAGGGGGATGATCTGTAAGACGTGGTTGCACAGAGGTGGACATGTTGCCTGCAACCAGAGCAGAGCCCAGGGTGCCAGGAGGTGTGAGGGAGTCAGGCTGTGGATGCACAGAGCTTTTAGATAGCTGATACACCCTGGCACAAATTAGAGCAATTTCAGGGACGCTGTAATTTACAGCAGGTTACAGTGGTTCTTGGCACAGAGCTCAGCTCTTTGCAGTCAGAGCCCCCCCCCACCACAACACATCCTCCTCTTTACAGGGCGCGAGTAGAGGAAGAGACAGTGCCAGGTGCTGTCAGCAAGTCAAAGTCATCAAGTTTGGCCTCAAGTCCGCCCTAGGATCACTTTGCTGGAGCTGCACAAAGCAATTTAAAAGAACATGCAGCTGGATGACTGAGAGAAATCCAGACTTCCTCAAATATCCAGCATCCATTCATCCATTAGAATGAGCAATTTGCTAATTTCCAGTAGCACACGCTATAGGGGGTGGGTTGGTGTGCATGTGCGCATATGATTAAATAACCCAAAAATAAGACAAACAAACACAATTCCTTAATAAACTGAAAAGTTCAGTAAAACAACATTTCAATGGAAGTACGAGAACACTTGAGTCTGGAGAGGCGGGAGGTTTCATAGATGCATTATACTTCAATATGCACAGACAACATTTAAGCATCTACTGATATCACAAATCATAAACTGTATTTTTTTATATAATTCCAATAAAAAAAGTATTTTTTATTTCCTCTTCTTATGATGTACTCTTTCCTTTTCTGAAGAAACAATACAAGACTAAAACTAGCAGAGGTGTAAATTCAGCCCAGTGGTAAAATCTGATGCCCTAGCATAGCAGAGCCTAGTGGTCATATGAAATCATCGCTGGATTTAACCCACATCTCCAAGGAAACCATTCCAGCTCTAAGCACCCTCTGCCATCACACTGGCACCCATGACTGAGCGCTTGTGTGCCTCCTACTGATCAGGGAGATGGTGGAAGGGATCTCTGCTAGTTGTTAAAACAATGATTGCTTCATTGAAAATAGTGATTTGCTCAGGAAATTATGTAGGAAAGACAGAAAAATAACCACACCAAAACAACTTAGAGAACATTTTTTTTCTCAGTATCTAAACTGTGACGGACCCAGCGAGGCCTAAATGTTACTGCTGCTTCCCAGGATGAACTTGCTCTGGGCACAGAGGGCCCCACAACATCATCCATTTTTAAAACCTCCCTATTTTTAAAGAGCCTGTGCTTCTATGCCACAACATCCCATTTCTACACCACTTATCTTTGGCACATTATATCTTTACAATGAGTAATTAAAAATATTTGTACTTTAAAGCCACTTAGGAGCTCTTCCAATTACTTACATTACTATTCTGGCAAATAGTCAAGCCTTTTTAATGTTGAGTCAGATTCTTGAACCTGCATCAAAAAACTCTCCAAACAGTAATTTTGCTTTTCTCTACTTCCAGACAACTGGAACGGGTACCACATACTCTCCTACAGTAGCAGGGAACAGGAGACACTCTTGCTGCCTCACAGGAATCTTTCCTGGGGGAGATGACGTTCAGGGCTAAAATGCAAGAGTCCCATCTCCCAGCACCCAAAAAAGGTGCTCAAACCCAGGAGGCAGGGCAAGAGATTGAGGAAGAAAGTTGTTCATTTATGCCCGAGGCCAGTAGATTCACAGGATAAGATGTGCAGAGCTGTAACTCTGTTTGGAGAGGGGTCTGACAAGGAACAACCGAACTGCCTCCCTAAGCAGAGCTGATGACTCAGTGCATCAGTGCTGCAGCAGCCATGAGTCAGTGTCCCAAAGAGCTATGAGGGTGTGTGCTGGGTAGGCAGTCTTTGGGATAAGTTTTAAAACAACGGCTCTAGCCACTTCGTGTTGTTGAACGTCTCACAGCAATTTTATATAAATAAGGGTGTTAACTCTAGTTGAAATACGGCCAAGGCATCAAGGTTAAGCTTCCACAGATATAAATTAAATTAGATAAAGTATTAGTCATTTCCTGTCCCAGGCTGTTGTGCGTTGTGATGTACATTATGAAATAGTAATTTTAAACCCAGAAATAGATTGACTTAAGTTTTAATTGAAAGAATCTTTATTTTGTAATTAAGTTATTATGTGCCGGAAGAATTATTTGCTTGGTATTCGCGCATGGGCGTTATACTGTTTGTAAAATCCCAAGCTAGATACTGTTTGCTAAGGTTGTTCTTGTGCAAAAAAGAAACCCCAGAATTATATAATTATAAAAAACCATGTCCTTAATATATTAAGCAGAAACAACAGGAAAACTAGATACCATCCACTAAAGGGTTTATTTTCAAAACACATGCACATGCATGTGCACATGCACAAAAGTCCCCACAGATCTAGCAGCTCAGAGACCTTAAAATCAAATACATTTCACTTAGAAGGCCACATAAACAATGTGGAAACCTCGGATTTAGGGATTCTCATTTGAGAACTTTCACTCTGTGCCTTCCTTCATGCCGAACAGCAGGAGAGTTTTTCCTAGCTGCTCTCCCACGTCCATCAGCAGGTCTCTGCACCGCCATCCCCACTTGATGCTCACTCCTCCCTGGCAAGCTATTGCCCCAAGATTAGCAAGTTTCAGATCCCACTACGAAGATTTCCTTTAACTAAACTTCCATCAAACACAGTCTTTCTTGTTCTTTAATGAGGCAAGTTTTTCTGAGGACGGAGGTGGTTCTATTTTAAACAGCTTAATGTTTTAAAAATTGTTTTCAGCTACGTTGCAAGTGTTCTAAGCCAAAGCAAGTGGAATTTACAGTCATCTCTGGAGAAAGACTGCCATTAGGAATAAAGCATGGGTTGATCCATTTTTCATATGTAAGTCAGATTCATTTTGTCAGTCTTGAGATTTGACAAAGTATAATTCAGAACAATTCAAGCTCACCTTCCACTGGACTGAGTAATCACATTAGATGAGGAAACATACCAGCGGCTCTTCAGAACTTACTGCAATACTCCTTAGGAACCTCACAGTATATATGCCACTTCATTTTCTCAGTAATCCATGGCTGTCATACATAATTGCATATACAAGATTTACAATAACGTCTCAGAAATTTAGCCTCAGCTCCAAGACTGGGAACTTGTAGTTTAGAAACAGAAACTCTTGAGTTTTAATCTTGATAATGCTCATGAAGGCCATGCAGTCGTTGCATGGGATATGGAACAGAAATCAGAAGTGTGCAGGGCTGTTAGAGTGTACCAGCATGTAGACAGCAGCTGGTGTCATGTTCCTTGACCCTTCTGTTGGCAGCATTGTTCCTAAAAGACACTGCCTCTAAGGTGATGTCTCAGCATTGCATTCTTAATTAGTTGATTTTTTTGACAGTGGTGCTGCTTCTTAGATAGAATAGAGTAGATGAAAGACCTTTAAAGATACCAAGTATGACACAGTTTAATTTGGCTAAAAGATAAGGGTTTTTTTTTTAAAAAATGACAACCGTATGAATTCATTCAGTAGTACGGGAGATAGAATTGCAATTAGAAACAAGTCAGAAAGAAAGCAAAGGTTTATTTTAAAGTTAAATTTCTTTGAAAAATAATAATGTATTCTTTTCTACAAGAATATCACCATAGATTTTAGCCTAAAAATTAGCATACAGCGGAGAGAGAATACAAATGCAATTCATTGGAAAGAAATACTCATACGCTGATTTTTTTTGTCTGGGTTTTTTTTGTTCAGGTTTGAATTTTTCCCTATACCTATGTTCAAATGTATTTTTGTATCACACACAAAAATATGATAACCTTCCTGATAAAAAGAAGTATCCTTTATGTGAGTTAATATAATTCTGAGAAGAATGACTTTGACCAATTGGTGTAGTGGCTCACTGCACTAGTGAGCAAGGTTTTCTGCATCCAGTGGTCCAAAGTCTGAATGCTATGCAGGCTGAATAAGGAGATGAATTTAAAATGTGTAAATGACAAGTCTGAAACTTGACTGGATCAAACAAAAGATGCTATATTTAACACTTCATCCTCTAGTTTTAGAAGACCTTATTTTTAATCAGTTGAACAGAACATTAAAAAATAGCTCACAATTGTCTTTGAGCTTTTTCCTAGGTCTACAACTGAAAACATTAAAAAGTGGGTGATGATAATTAATATAAAATTATATCTAAATATACCATAGGAAGATTCTTAATTAATTACAAGATGGAAAGAGTAAAAATTAATGGAAAGAATTTTTGAAGAACAGCATGAGAGAAGACTGGTAATTTACACAATTTATGTGTTTTATAAAAGGCTAATCAAATCCTACTCAATTTATCTTTGATCCTTCTGAAATACTCTTTAGGGCCTGCTTAGTACAGTGCTTCAGTCACCTTCTTGCTTGACTAAGGGGGAGTGTGCCCTTTTTACTTTATTTATATTTTAAAATGTGGAAAATATCACACCACACTAAAGCAATCAACCAGTAGCCTGTGTGCTCCAGTAACTGGAAAGGATAGAAAGTCAGTGAGTAGATAATTATTCAAGGTCAAACCTTTCTAGTGTGGTGCCAGAAAAAAAAGCAAACAGTGAGGGTTAGCCAATACTTCACAAACACTTGTTTAAGGATTTCCTAATTACTATAAGTGGTTCCTCTGGCCCTGGCACTTAAGGCAGCTGTATATGGCATGATGTCATCCCTTCTTCCCATTATCTCTGCAGTAAATTTAGAGGATTAAGAAGCAAGCAAGACTAAATAGTCAAAATAATGATGATTTTTCACGTTTCCTAACATTAAAAATTAATTACAGAAAAAAGGCAAATTGAAACATGCATGCAATTAACTATTAAAATATATTTGAACATTTTTGTCCAAAAAATCGGAAAAATGCAATTATCCTACACATACTTTTCTGTTTAAAGACCACATGTATGCAGCATGGCCACATCATAGCACAGTTTCTGTTACCTTACAGCCTTAAAGTTACAGATATAAATCACAAGCTGATCAGCAAAAAATAAAATCAGGAGGCTTAAATCTCCTGGAGCAAATTGCACAGGTAATATTCACTACCCTGGTATGGCTGGGCCGGAGCATTTTGCTGTTCATGGCTGGAATACAAAATTCAGAGTTTGTAGTTAGGACACTGCGAGAGATGCAACAACAAAGATACTGTAATATTTGCTTACTGGGACACTGCAATTAATACGCCAGCTGCCACAATCAGGGATTACCTTCATTCTATGCCCCTTGATCAGCGGTGTCTTGCCAAAACAGATGATGAGTTTTGAGGGCCTCCACAAGTAGTCTGGCACTTCTGGTTAGTAACCTTGGTTCCCCTCTCCTTTACTTGCAACTCTGCCCAGCCTTTCCCCTCAAGATCATCAGACCAAATCTCTTATTTCTGGCAAGTGATTATAATTTCTATGACAAGTTTTAGGATCTTCTCCTTACCTACCAGAATTTCCTCCCATATTTCATAGGCTGTATGTCATCTATGTATATGAGAGTGTCACCAGCTCTCAGACTGGGTATGGGTCATGCTCAAGGTGCTGCGCATGGTGCAGTCAGGTCACACTTCAGCACACAAATTAATTTCTCCTTCATTTCTATCTTTGTGCTGGGGAATCTAACGTGGAAGCTACTCTGAGGAACATTAGCTGAGGCAGGTGCAGCACGGCATAGAAGCATATCTCCAAGCACATCACTGTTTGTAAACAACTTCATACTTAAAAAGTAGCTCCTCAAATGCTTCCTTTCCTTGCTTTCTAGAAATACTCTTGTTAACCGTGGTTTTTTTTTTTCACAATTAAAAAAAAAATTAGTTTATCAAGTGCCACAGTCTCTTCACAAGTCCTGCTCTCTGCCTGTGTGGGAAGCTCTGAAAACTTAACTTTGCTGGTGCAGTCCCTACATCTGATTTTCCATTAGGGGAAACTTCTACCTGGCACTATTCATTTTTCTGTTCAATTTTTATTCGCTCTTGAAACAGGAGCCAGTGAAACGGTGGTCCTGATTTGATATTGGCAACTTCAGTCTTACACAGCCTCAGTCTTTGGCATGATTATTGTATGGTCACTCCTCCTTTTTTTATTTTTTTTTCCTCCCCCTTTCCTTAATTCACAACTATATTCCATGTCACCAGTTCAGCCAATTTGCCCAGCAGAATTCCTCTCCCGCTTGTTCATTTCTAGCAGGGGTATCTGAATGCTGCCAGGAATAGCCTGTTTTAATAACATGCCAGAAGTTCACATCAACATTATAAGTCATTTTATTATGCAGTAATATCTAACTCGAGCTGGATTTGTCTTGTTGCCTGCAGCCTCACATATAACTACCAGCCTCCATCTCTGATGTCCTTGCTGCTATTTATCTCTCTCCAGGAAGACATATCTGAACTCGGCCAGTATCCTTCCTGCCCTGGAGTGCTGGTCAGACAGCTCTGGAGGTAGCCACCGCTCTGGAGAAGCATCGTGTGCAATTGCTGCGAACTAAAGCTGACTCAATAGACCCTTTCCCGTTACGGCAGGGTGGTGACAAATAGAAAACCAAAGGTGTAAGTGAGGAGGAGGCAGTAATCCCAACTGAGCTCTGCTCAGACGAGAGCTGCTGTACAGGGTCCCTTATGCAGACAATGGCTGAATAGTAAATACTAACAGACGAAACAGAAAATATGGGGAAAATGGAAGCAAGGGATAGGCAGGCATGCAAGAAGGAACAAAAGATGAGGCAGAAAGCACTGTGAATAAGAGAGGAGTTGAAGAGGGGTCAGAGAGATGAAACTTGACTGAAAAACTAAGCATAGACATTGAAACTACTCCACACGAAAAAGGGGGGAAAAAAAAAGGTGTGGTATCAATTGACATCATCTGCCACTAGACAGACACATTTAGAGGATACTATTTCAGGTTAAGCAACCTAAGAACATTCAAGCTCAGATGAATATAGAATAAGTTGTTCCTGCCCTAAGGAAAATACAAATTACTCAGTCTAGCACAGTTTTGTTCAGACATGTCTGAGGCAGAGGAAGGACCAACCCAGGTACTACCCCACCACCGCCTCTTCGCTCAGTTCCTCCTTCTACAACCATGATTGTCCTGATAATGGAGTGAAACCTCGCCAAAACCATTTAACAGGTGAAGAATAAGGGAAAAAGCAGGGAAATTAACACAGTGAGGTCGTATTAAGGAAAAACAGAGCTTTCCCTGTGATTTGGTGTGGGTATGCCTCAGCAAAAAATAAGTTTGCTGGTAAATTCACAACGGTAATTTAGGGTATATGGAACTGCTTTAGCCGTCACCCAAAGATCAAGAACGGTGTAATCAAGGGCATAAACCAGCACAGCAAGGATGACTTTTATGGTGCATAAACAGACTAGTAAGATTCCATGCCTCCTCACGGAGAATAAGAAAGGGAAAGTTTTATGCTATAATCCACCTTTACAAAATGACATCTTTTCAATCCAGCATCCAAAACATTTAGCTTTTCCCTTTGCCTTCTCTGGCTTTGGATTTCTGTATTGTACCGTCGCTATCTGATATCTTAATGGATGCCATTTCGGCAGAAAATAATTTACTCTGAAAAAATTCCACTCCAGACACTTTGGGAACAGGATGGCCAGCATCAGCTTAGCTGAAAAATAACCCCTCAAAACCCCCCCAAAAAACCTACACCAAAACCCCACCACCAACAAAACCAGGAAAAATACCCCAAACAAACAAAACAAAAAACCCAACACCAAACAAAAACCCAACCCACATATGACATGAAATAAGCAGATTTTCAAATTATACAGTCCCTGCCATAACAGTAATAAGATAACAAAATTAAGGGTTTTTTTATTTATAAGTAACTGCTTTCTTCTACCTTTTATAATGTCCACCTCTTAGCATAACAAAGCTTTTCATAGCTTACTAATGGCTCCCTGTCACTAGTGCTGAGAACTATTATCACTGCTCTGCCCCTTCACATGGGCCTTTCAAACATCACTGTTTCACTTAATTCTTTCACCTCCTTCAGTTCAAATGCAATAAAAACCTTTCACTGGCTGACAACTAGAAAGGCAGAACAGCCTCCAACTGCTGTATAATTCAGGAGGGCTCTTTCTCATTTTAATTGGCTGCCTAATTGGAATGTTTATGGGTTCTGCGATAGCTTGGGATGAAAAGGCAGGGTGAGCAATTATGTGCTCAGCATTCCTATCTGGCAGAGTTAATAGTTTTGTTTAAAAAAGCTAAAGTTCACTGGAATGCCATGTTTTTGTTCTCGAAGAAATACCTTGATTTGAAACAATGTAATCCCCAAATCAGAAATTATGTCAAGCTGTGCTTATCCAGTAGCAAGTTTGAGCTTTTGGAAGCCTCTTTGCTCCTTTTTGATGTTAGCATAACATGAAGAACAGGAGGCTATCTGGTGGCTGTCAAGTTTTTAACTGCTTGCTCTCTCACTGGCTGGAGATAAGATGTAAGCAGAGCACTTGATGGACTTGATTAATTCTCTGGAACGAAGGTTTGTCTTTCTTGGCTCGATGAATGACTTCATTCTAGTAGATGAGGTCACCCAAGTCAAGGCAATAAAGTTTCTGATATTCACATGAAAGCTAGTTTTCAAAGCTGCCAGCCTCTAAAAAGAGAAGCACAAGTGTTTTCTCATTTACCTGCATTCTAGTGGCAACATCCAGCCTGCTACCTTATCTATCCTCTCCAGCACAGGACTGCGTTTCAGCTGAAGAGCAGTTCTAACACAAGACAAGATGTAAAGGAAAGGAAAGGAAAAAAAAAAAGAAAAAAAAAGACATGCTTTGTTTGAAGAAACAAAGATTTTTGTGAAGTGATTTGTCAAAATGCCAACAGGAAGAGAAAAATTACTTTCCAGCTTTTTAGCCTGACCAAGACAGTTGCATTTTGCTTGCCTCCCCGTGCTGCCTCCATGCCGTCCCAGCTGTAAACCTCTGGGGGCAAAGAGCAGCAGCGTGGTCCCTTGTGCAGTGCACTGGGCAGCTGCAGTTGTGTTTCGGAGCAAGAGAACCCAAGTGCTACAAACACAAGTAATAAATGTGGGAGGATGCTGTGCTCTTTGCAGTACTTGTACTCTTGCATGCTTTGAGTTTTAAGGGTGGGTTTATCCTTCATAAAGCAGACTAGTCTTCTCTGTCTTTCCTCTCTCCCTTTTAATAAATAACCTTTAGTTTAAAAATGGTGAAAACTATTAAAAAGAGCCGACTTGCTTTGTAAACTTCCAAATTCTCACAGCAGTTCATACAAAGATCTCTATTATTCTTGTACTTTTTGCTTTTCAAAATCATACAAATGATAAACAGTCTCTCCAGTACTCATTACAGCCTAGCAAACATAGCAAGCAACCCATGCGACAGAATTCAGGCTAATCTGATATACAGGTTTATTATTTTCAGATAACCTGAAACTCCTTGGTCTAGTATTAGGGATACTAACTCATTCTGTGTTCCTCCTTTCCAGTTAAATTGTGTCCTTCCCTCTAAGTAACAGAAAACTCATAGTCCTCTGGATTATTAGGGTTGTTATTCTAGCATTTGAAGCTTCTTTCTGCTTCAGTCTCCTAAACCATACTTCTGTTCCTGTGCCGCAGTTCTCCAGCATGTGTAGTTACAGCTGGAGCATGGGAATGATGAAAGGAGCATCCACATCCTGGGCACAAATGCAACCAAAATGCCAAGCACGGCAGATGCGCCAGATCTCTGCCAGCTGGTGATACCACACAAGAAAAAGGGCCGCAAGCTACAGAGATTTTGGGGCACTGTGGACTTTTTCTAAATGCTTTCATAGGTACCATGGAGAAATGAGAAGGCAGTTTAAATATTCCCATTAAACTACGGAGGTAGAATTTTACCCCAGGTTTTATTGCCATCTGGAGTCTGGAAACCTATGGAAGCAGTGCCTTGTTTGAAAGGTCAGAAGCCTGTACCACATCAGAGAGCCCGGCTCTGCCTAGAACATACTTAGGAAATGTTGACCTGGCACATGCCAGGAGGGATTTCTGGCCGCAATAGCTCCCAAGAAGTTCTCTCCAAAGGACTCGTTTTCAGATTCACATTCATCAGTTCAGCATCCAAATGATACAAAACCAAAATATGACAAGTGGTGTCCTTGCCAGCATAGACGTAGTTAACCTGTAAGAGGCCAAGCTAGCAATTAAATAAAAACCTCTTTCAAATAAGCTGTCAGGTAAACAACACCCACTCTTAAACTAATCTTTGTTCACATTTACCTAAAGATTATAACTTGCTGATATTAAGAATACCAGAGGAAAAATCTGATTGCTCAAGATGTCCATCTCATTTTATGGGCAGAGGCGATTCAGAGAAACCCATATGTTTGGTAAGTGTCCAAACATGTGGACAGTTATGCAAACCAACAATTCTTTGAAGTGTGCTGCTTTCTAAAGTCCAGGCTGAAACCTAAAATTTAATAATCAACAAAACAGGCAGAGCTAAGGCAGAAACTCTCTGCTAAATGCTGCAGGACTGGGATATGAGAGGAGGCGTCTCTCTGAAGTGACATTATAGGCCCAGATGTGTTGTAAGAGAATAAGGGTCTGTCTTAAGATGGCCTGTAGACCCTGTGAACTTCCTTGTTTCGTGACTTTAAAGCAAGAAGAAAAATAAATAATGAAACATATTAAAGTCATTATTGTAGCTGTGTGCGCCTTCTGAAGGTTTGGATTTTTAAAAGCTCCAACCTTTGAAAAAAGTGCCCAGTGAAATTAAAGGCAGCAAATCTATACTGAAATGTATTTTTTATATACTACCAAATTTACACGTGGAACTCATTGTCACAAGATATTACTAAAGCCAAGAGCTTAGCAGGATTCAAAAAGGCTTAGACATTTATATGAATAATAAGAACATCCACAGCTATATCAGAAAGGAAAAAGACATTTATAAGTGATACTAAAACTCAGACTTGAGGGCATAAGCCAATTGCTAGATGCATTGGTTTAGGGAGAAAATCCCCCAACTGACACTTTTTCCATAGCTGTCTATTACAGGTTTCTTTGCACCTTTCTGTAAGCATCTGGTGCAGACCAATGTCAGAGAAACCATCCAAATCTGATCCAGTCCAGCAGGTGTTATGTTCTTAAGCTAAAACTCTTTTGAATGTAAAGCTGTCATGAAATATTTTGAAAAGACTGCTTATTCCTTGCCTAATCCTATAGCATTTGGCAGCTCTTAAAATGGGTAATGGATATTCCACAGCACTTTGTATATCCACCAAGAAGAGGGTGGTTATTCACAATATTTTCTTATGTCTTGTGCCAGGACCTTTTCTCCTTTAAGTGGCATCGGACTGCGTGGGTCCATACGTACGTTCCACCCCAAAACCAACATTGTTCTACAAAAACTCCGAGTTTTGCAACACCACTAAAATGTCTGATGACGCGGAGCGTGAGATGCCACTCCCAAATCCCAACAGAGTTTACAGAGTGGGAGTGCTGAAGGAATCTGCAATTGTAAGCAAAGAAAAGCCTTGCAAGTGCTAAGGATTGACACTACAGAAAAAGTCAAATGAATGAGTGCTGTGAAATTATTCACTTCCCTCTATTAAGCACCTGAGAGGCATTTATGTCACTAATGATCTGGAGATGCATATTCACAACAAACACAGCATTTGCTGCTAATAAATGCGCACGTGTGTGTATACAGGAGGAAAATTGTGGCTTCCTCCTTTCTCCATAAACTTTGCCTGTCTCATTCAAGCCATCATAGTTTGATCTTTACTGATGTTTATTAAGTTTAAATATCAAATAAAATTATTTTTCTGCTTGGAATAAAA
>VZTV01077275.1:3713-43767 GCA_013400875.1 Anhinga rufa
CTGATAAGCACTGAGGAGATCCCCCTCAGCCTTCTCTTCTCCAGGCTGAACAAGCCCAGGTCTCTCAGCCTTTCCTCCCCAGGGAGATGCTCCATCCCCTGAGCATCCTTGTGGCTCTGCGCTGGCCTTGCTCCAGCAGCTCCCTGTCCTTCTGGCACTGGGGGCCCAGCACTGGACACAGCACCCCAGCTGCGGCCTCCCCAGGGCAGAGCAGAGGGGCAGGATGGCCTCCCTCGCCCTGCTGCCCACACTCCTGTCCATGCAGCCCAGGACACCGCTGCCCTCCTTGGCCCCGAGGGCCCAGCGCTGGCTCAGGGGCACTGGCTGCCCACCAGCACTGCCAGGGCCTTCTCAGCAGAGCCGCTTCCCAGCAGGGCAGCCCCAGCCTGTGCTGGTGCCTGGGGCTGTTCCTCCCCAGGGGCAGCACCTTGCCCTTGCTCCTGTTGGATCCCATGAGGTTCCCCCTCGGCCCAGCTCTCCAGCCTGCCCAGGGCTCGCTGGATGGCAGCACAGCCTTCTGCCGTATCAGCCGCTCCTCCCAGCTCGGTGCCATCGGCGAACTTGCTGAGGCTACCCTCCATCCCTGTCTTTCAAGAAGTCTCTCTTGACTCTTGAACTCAGGTCTAGATCGTCAGCAGGCATTGCCGGAAGCATGATGCTCTGAGATCCCTGAGCTGCTTGACGAATCACCATCAGATGTCCAGGTCTCTGTTCCTGGTCTATCCATTATTATATGGGAATTAACAAAACAAATGTTGGTGTGTGATCATTAAAGTAGAACCACAAGAATTTATTCAGTCGCCTAATGCAGAAATACAGCAAGCGGAGAAGCGTCTCTCCTCCTGTGGCGTAGCTGTAACGCGTCCCTTCGTGCTTCAGTGTCTAAAAAGCCTTCGTTCTCTAGTCGTGCCTTAATGTGCCGCCTCGTCGCTGTAGCTCGTATGTGATAATTCCGCTCCCGTATTTTTGTAGCTTTCGTCTTTCAGCGGAGCTTTAACCGAAGGCTAATCAGCGTAATTTTTAATTGTTAATTTGGCTCGCTCTCTGAAGCTGATTAGATGACCTTGCCAAGGAATCAGTGGGGAATTGTTAGAGCGAAGCGAGCTAGCTCGGTGAACTGCCAGCGCTCTGGCGTGCTGCCACCCTTGCTATTTATAGACTTGCAAGAAGAGTCAAGCACTGAAGAGAGCTCCTGATTTGAGTACCAGATGACTCGCACACTGACCTGAAGCAGAGTTACTGCCCGGGAGCTGCAGAAGTCTGGTGAGCGGGTCTCCATTTTCAAGTCATTCCGTGCTAGTTTTTCTCGTCCGCTTACTTAAAGCCACCTGCAGTTTCTGCATTTCCCGATCAGTAAGTGCTGTAAAGGCTGTGTACTTGACCTCTACAGATTTGTAAGTACTTTGGTTTCTATCCTCTGCCCAGTGACATGTGAAACTCATTATTGCTGTAGCTGTGTCATTTCTCCCTTCTCAGTGTGATTGTTTCTGTAGTGGATCTTGCTGGTGGATCTTGCTTGCAGTTCTGCCCTCAGCCCTGACCTGAGAAGCCTTGCCTTGCGTTCTCTTTTATTGGGTTACAGTAAATGCAGGAAGAGCGTTATCAGCTTTTGCATAGTTCAGCTGCAAAGCTAGAGTCTTTAACTAGATGCTTTAAAATTCTTGACGATCCCTCCTATCTGAAATGCCCGATGATAAATTGGGTGTAACACAATTGAGCCGTCACTGGTATGCTGACAAAGCATGAATCTTCAGGCCTGTGCCAGACCCACCTCTTTCTGCACAAAATAAACCTTGGCTTGCCTTTCTGACAACAAGCCGAATCAGGGAGGCTAAACCAAATCCTCTCAGGCTTCTCCTGCTTCCCATTTTCTGCTTTTTGGTCACTGTGAAGAGCGTCTTTAGCTGAGCAGTTACTCAGGACTGTTAAATACGCGTTTTCCCCCTGGAGGCTAGGGTATACACCCAAGGCTGTGTCTTCACCAGGCTTCATATTGGTTAGTCTATGTAGGATAGACTGTTTTCTAACCTCTTCATACGGCTAGAACCTTTGTCCAGACTATCATTGTCTCGCTCTTGATTATTGCTGCATCCTTTCCTCTGCCCTTGAGGACAGTAATCTTGCCCTGCCCGTATCTTTGCAGAATGCTGCTGTTTCCCCAGCCACGGCTGTCAGAGCTCTCCGTGCCACCCTCCAGTGGCTCTTCTTCCCATACCTCATCGCATGTACGCATAGCTTCGTTTTTAAAGCCGTTCTTAGTCCGTTCCTGCTGTCTGTCTTCTCATTTCATTGCTGTGAAATCTGGTTTTACCTCTCAGCAGCTCAGGATGCCAGCCTTCCTCACTCCTTCAGAATATTTGGTGGGTTTAGTGAATTGTAAGTGACTTTTCAGCAGGATTTTAAAAATCAAAATAAAAAGTGACCCCCCTCCAAACAACAATTAGAAATAGTCCAAAACTTTCTACATAGGACATAATTTGGGGCAATTAAAAAGCTTGTATTTAGGTGCAAAATTGAATATTAATGCTTTCCAGGCTTGGAGCTTGGAGAGTAAGCAGAGGTTAGCATAATTTCAAGCAGCACTGGAACAGTCCTCTCCTGCCTGCTTTAGAGAAAACAGATGCTTGCACATCAGTAGTGTGTGCAGAGAAGTTACCAACGGGGAGCTGGGGCTGTTTGTTCACCGAGCTATCGACTCTCAAGTTAAAATCCCAGGAAAATATAAGTCATTGGGTCTGTCTCCAAATCTGCTAGAATAAATACAGATTCTGCAACAAGTTCAGCGCAGTGGGCTATTGACACTCAGATTTTAAACGGGTAGACGTACCTTCTTGTAGGGCAAGTTACTTGGGAGAAACAAGGCGCTTCTTGTATGGTTTATAGACCTATGGAGAAGTCATGGGGGAACAGAGCGATTAACTCACTGACTCTTGTCTCTTTTGCAGTTGGTGTATCCTTATGACTTTAGACTAACAGAGAAAGAGGTAAGAACTACTTTTTTTCCTGGCTTTAAAGGTACTGAGCGGGGGTGATGGAGGTTGTCTTACTGTGTGTTTTTGTTTGTTGCAGAAAACTAGTATCTGCTACTTGTCCTTCCCAGACTCCTACTCAGGTAGGTAGCATCTGCTGGCCTTGCCTGCAGCCTGCGGGATGCTTCGTTGCCGTTATGAGAGAAATGGGTTCATGATGGAGAGAGTGAGTCATCTGATGCAGCAGAGGCTGATGGGCTGTATCTTCTAGAACGGTGATGCCAAGGAGCACCCAGCCCTTAGGTCTGAACAAAGAGGCTTCTTGTCTTTTTGATTGTTCTCTGGATACAGAGCCTGCGATCTAGTGGGTGACAGGACAATTTCTTGATAAGCTTTGCACACTCATGCTTCACCCAAGCCAATAAAATATAAAAAAAGCCACGAAGGGCGGGTTCCCCAAGGTTTGCAGCTGTCGACTGTCAGCATTTCTGTGTTTGTGGGTGAAGTGCTCAGTGAAGAGAAATAGATGGGGAGAGGATGCTTTCACAGCAGAAGTATTCCCAAAGCTTATTGCCCAGAAAGGTGACGATAAGGAATTAGCACGTTAATTCATCCCAGTGCCTGTTTCTTTAAGCCTGGCTCCTGACTGTTAGTTTTCTACAGCTTTGCCCAGTTTAGTTTTAAATGTTTTTAAGGATGCGCTCTCGCTAGTTCCTCAGAGCTTAGTGAACACTCAGGCTAAATGCCCCTTTTATTACAGTAAATTATTTACTAATAGTAATAGCTTCATAACGTACACCACAGTCTTTACTCTTCTTCGGAGCATAGCATCTGCAAGCAGTGGGAGGGGAGTACGTCCTCTTACCCCCTTGTGGCGCCTGAGTCTGTTTAGCTGTGGTTTTTGTTCAGCGAGCTGAGCGTGTTTAACTCTTTCCTCATAACTGACCTCTTTGTACGTACTCGGCCCTACTCCTTCTGCCCGTCCAACTGATGAAACCTCCGAGGACTTCAGGCTTCTTTTTTTCCTGCTGTACAAAGTATGCTTGGTGGGAGGGTGAGCAGTATGGCGTGACCTGGGAGGTGCCCGGCTGTGGTGCTCGTTGAGGTCATTTGCTGGAACTATTGTGCAGGGGACTGTCGATAAAATCGGCGTTGGTGTGGTCTTGGATTAAGGGTGTTTGTAGGTTTTCCAGTAGGGTGGATAAGAAGTGGTGCTGCAGCTGCTCAGGATAGATGATACTGGCTGATGTCTAAGTTTCCCAGCAATGGCCTGGCAAGGCTTAGCTTAATGATACCAGTTCTTGTATTCAGCTGCGTGTTCTTCCCGTCTTGCACTGGGTTTGGGGGTTTCTTTGTGCTGTCACTCTCCATTTTCAGTTTTGGAGTTCCTTGTAAATCAGCATCCCCGTTCCCGTCAGCGTTTCTGATTGGAGCAATTTCCATCTTTCTCTTTACTGTTACTTCTTCCTGAGCGTTTGTGATCTTCTCTGTCTCAGGTGGCCTGGGGGATACTCAATTTAGCTTCCGCCTTCGTCAGTCTGGGGGCCAGAGGACCACTCATTACGAGGACGATGGCGAGTACAATAGAGAAGCACCCCTAACGCTGCAGGTCGGTTGCATTTCAGTGCACTACTTACACCTGCTAAGCAAAAAGTAGTGTTATTGGGTTAAAAGCCAAATAAGCTTTTGATTTGTTTTCTCTACATAAAATACCCATTTTCAATGGCCGTGGGAATAGTCAGAAAAGGAGAAAGCTTTCAGCACAGGGACTTACTCCCACATTAATACTCATAGAGGGCCGTGTTGAGAATCCCAGCTACTCTGAGATACGGAACTCAATCAGGGGGACCCCAGATTAGAGCAGTGGTCATGTCTAACTACAGCGAAAAGATAAAGGGTGGCACTCAGGTGACATCCACTGAGTTCACGACTACCTGTACACGTTACCGTGAGGCAAGACAAGGATATCCTCGTCTGTGGTAAATGAGATGTCTACCTCTTTTGTTGAGGGATGACAGTTCTTTTCATTTATTGCAGGATCTCTGCATGTAAAAACATGTGGAATAATTGGCATGCTACAAATCCACGCTTGGGCTTGCGATATGCGGGCTGGTTTAACCATACCCAAGCACTGATATCAGCAGTGTCTTTAGCTGTGGCTTTTCCATCAGTGAACTGTCTGTCCTTTTCATGCAGAGAAGGGATGTGCTGAGCACTGTTGCCTCTCTTAATTGAGCAGATGGCCATCAGATCAACTTGTCCTCTTCTGCTTTCTCCTTTGAGATGATGCTTCCTGTGCATGTGCCTTTTTAACACTTCAGCAATCTTTTTGTGATATGCTTTTGTGATACGCGATCCAGAAATGGGTTGCTGGTCTGAGCGGGAGCAGGAGGATTTCTTTTCCTAAAAATGCCGGTCTAGAGGTTTTTCAGCTTGCATGCATCTTTAGTGCTCTGTAGCAATCGGACACTGACTCGCAGATTCGCGTAGCTTTAAAAAAGTAAGGGAAGTAAAACTGCCAAAGTACTGGATTCTGTATATAATACATGTATATATTAATACTTGGGAAGAGAAAGGTGCCTTAAACTGTGGGGCCTGTGGGGCTTCAAAAAAACGATATTAAGGATGGTCTTTGTGTTTGGCACTGATACCTGTCCCTCCTCCTTGGTGTCTGTGGGAACTCAGAAGGCACAGCGTGTTTGAAATGGTCACTGAGGATTTGTATTAAATCTGTTAGTTTTCACGGCTTCTATGAAGGAAGCATCATTCAGCTTTGTGCTTCATCCTGAGCAAAGTTTGACTGGTGCTGCCTTAAATGCCTGACTAAAGGGGAATGCAACAGGTACGGTAGAGGACATTTCCTCCTCCCAGAAGATGATGTATTCCTTCCTCAACAATACATTATCTTCTAGCTGGCAAAGAAAACTGACAGTCAGAGCACATCAGCACGGAGTGCCAGGATGAGCTCAGTGGGTTGGCTCAGCTGGTCGCATTAGTGGAAACCTCGACTAACCCCGTAGATGATGGCCCTGAAGGCGCTGCAGAGAGGGGCTAGTGAAAGGTGCTACCTGGAGGCTGTAATTTTTTGTGAATTTAGTTGTTTGTATCTCCTCTCTGTCTTCCCATTTGGTAAACTCTCCCAGATAGCTGAGCATGGATAGCTTTGGTGAAGAGGAGGGAGTGCTGTAGTTGTATCATAGCAGGAGCGAGGTGGGGTGTTTGGTCAGCGGCTGGAGGGAGTTTGGTGCTAGCAGTAATCGGTTTCTCAGTAACAGCATTGTTGGCCTCTCTTGCAGCGGGACTCGGCTCATTACTTTGGTTATGTATACTTCAGGCAAGTCAAGGACAGCTCGATGAAGAGAGGTTATTTTCAGAAGGTGAGTACTGAAACCAGATAGCTTGCTACTCTCAACTGGTACGTAGCTGTAAAAAGGCACCTATCCATAGCTGTAAAATAGCACCACTTCCTACGTGACGCCCACGGTGTTTCTGCAGGAAACAGCAAAGGTCATGGAGACCAGGGATATGTGGAAAGTGTAATTCCAAACAAACCTGGATGCAGTTGCCATGGTGCGTATATCACATGAGCAGTGACCTGCTGTCTGAATCATGAGATCCTGAAGTACTCGAACATTTGCTTCAGTATGTACTCTAGTGTCGCAGGCAGTGAGAGGATATACTTCGTTATTGCAGTCTGTGCTAGTTGTACCGTAACCCTGCTCTTATAATTGCTTTAATCTTTCTTCTTCCTAGTAGCCGTCTGGGAATGGATTTCCTGCTGGGCTGACTGCTTCTAACTAGCAGCAGTGAACACTGCTGGTACCTCGCCAACCTTGTCTCTTATCATAAATTCCTTTGACACAGACACAGGGAAAAATAATACCAACTGCATGTTTATTTCAGCATAAATATGCAAATTGCTTTGTATTATTTAGCCAGATAGTTACGGTCACTGCCTGAAAGAGAGAGAAATTTCTGACTTCTTCTAGAGAAGGAAAATATTTTACTTTGATCCCAAGATCCATTTTTCTCTATGGATCCATGGAATTACTCTTCAGTAGTCTTTTTTCACATCAAAAGCTAAAATACCATCCTCTCAAACTAATGAACTTCGAACACCTGCTCTTCAGAGAGCGATGCTTCGTCGTCGGTCAGTCAGGTAGCTTGCTGGAAGATGGGGGCGCCATCCCGTCCCAGCAGTTCCTTGGCCTGCTGTGCTTTCTCTCCTCCACCTCTGGGCAGCGACACCGAGTTTCTTTCAAAGAGACGTGCTAATACAGAAATGAGTTTCTTCATCGCCACTAAAGCAGTGGATTGATCACTCAGAAAGTTGGAGGATTAGAGAAACTGGACAACGTGGGGACCTGCTGAACAGATATTTATACCAGGCTAATGTGCTTGCTCTTTGGTAGACTTGCAAAAGTAGTGGGCACATTGAATTCCTCAGTGAAGTACATTGTCACGCTTGGATGGTCTTTTTATTTCAAATGGCAAAGTTTTGGGTTGGAAAGGAGGTGTTTAAATGACTGTTGCAGAAATTTTCACTGGATCCTAATTAATGTATTCATTAATGATTAGAGGAAGGGCATAATCAGCATAATAATGAAAACCCCCAGTGGGACTGAGTTGGAAAAGCTGTAAAAAAATAGTGATACAGTTCATAAAGAAGCATTAGAAAGATGCCAAAACAACAGAAAAAGGCATTGCTGGAAACAAATCAGCATTATTTCAAGTTCCTTTGTTTCTTCTTCCCCAGAATTCCCTTATTTTGTTTCTCTACTGAATTTCAGTTTCAGTAGTCTGCTCCTTGGCTTTGAGCCTATCAGCAATTTATTTTTGTTTTTCCTCCAGGTGATCTTTTGCTAGGTCACAAACTCAGCCCTCCTAGTTGCGGTGGCTCGCTGGTAGAAGCTGCCAGCTGAGCTTATTCATCAAACAAAAAATTCCTTGCCTGTGTGGATACCCAGGGTCTCCCAAAGCCCGAGGGTTCAACAGCAAGGTAGCTAGCAAGAATTCCACATGTAAAAGTGCTGCTTTTGAGCTCTTTCATGCTTTTGATGTTGGTTTTTAAGTGTAGCCCTCTAGTAAGCAGTGTAAGTACATGCAGTGCTAGAAACGATCACGTCAGGGGATCTCTGACTCCTAAATGTACCTCTTTTCAGTCGTTGGTGCTGGTGTCACGCCTTCCGTATGTGAACTTGTTCCAGTCATTGCTGCAGCTGATTGCGCCGGAATACTTTGACAAGCTGGAGCCATGCCTGGAGGCAGGTGAGCAGTCAGATCTAGGAGGGAGGGTTTGCGTATGGAAACCTTTCAGAGGTTTTATCAGGAGGTTCCTGAAAGACAGCTGAAATGTTCCAGATTAGTTCATTCTGGAACAAATTCCGACAGGGAAAAATTTTCATCCAAGTGGTTGGCTTGTCAAAATTATAAACAGCTGTAAAGGATGCGTTAATGGGAAATGTCTGACAACCTTAATAGATGATGCTGTCAGTTTTGCATACAGTGTATTCCCAGAGGGAGGGAAAAACTGCTAATGCTACATCTCTGTCTAGGTCTTTATCGCGCTGTTCACCTTAACGATGATTTATCAACAGTATAGCGCTGCTGGGCCCGCACTGGAAACAGTGGTGCAGACGCAGGTCTGGTGTCTGACCTAAAGTGCACAATCATTTGATATAGTGTTTGTTTGCAGCTAGCCAGGGGGACACGTGAACTAGGAATGAGCGATAATTAAATCAGCAGAACTCACAGGACCAGCTGTATTAGCTGTATTGACCTTCAGATTAAACTTTTTCTTTACCTGTGTCCCTGCAGTGTGCAATGAGATTGATCAGTGGCCGCCTCCTGTGCCAGGACAGACTCTGAACCTTCCAGTGATGGGAGTTGTCATTCAGGTACTCGTTGCTGATGATCTGTACTCAGCAGCAGACTGAGGCAAACTGGGAAGTGGAACATGCATTCCCTTTTCTTCTGGATGTTAAAATTACTGTTTACTCTAGATCCTTTCCCTTTATTCCCGACCTCTGTACAATTAGAATTGATAACTGAGGAAGCTTCCTCATGTGGATGGTTGTTAGGGAAGAAAGCAAAATGTGTGTGCATGCTAACTGATTCCATCTCCCTGGATAATCTGTCTGTTCTTATTTGTAATCTAGGTGAGAATCCCGTCAAGGGTGGATAAGCCAGGATCAAGCCCAGTGAAGCAGTTCAATCAAGAGGTGAGATGAAGTGTGGCATGACACAAACCAGTGACGAGCGGAATCTAGACTACTAAGGAGGGAGGGTGGAGAACTGGAACTCTTTCAGCCTTGTCCTGTTTGAAACCACTTTGGCCTGGGATTAATGTGGTTTAAGCCACCCATCTGGTTTAAACTGCACGCTGTCGTGCCTGTGTCTTTCGAAATAGGACTCTGCACAGAATCTGTGTCCTTCAAGTCATGTATGTGCATTGTTCTCACAGTTTTTGTTCACCTTGCCTTTCCTGGGAATTCATTCATAGGTAGGTCTCCACGAGACCCTGCCTTAGTCTTCCATGTTGTTTTGCAGCGTTTGCTCTCTGAGCACCTTGACTGCTTTTATTCAGCTTTGATTTTGATTCTTGTTCATTTGATTTTTTTTTTCACCTTTTTCTGTCCTTTGAATAATGTCATATTTCACACAACTTTTGGTACCCGTATTACCAACCCTTATTGTCTCTATCTGTACCTTAAGCTCTGCCTTGCACCAGAGGAAACTCTGGAAAATAAAGGAGCAGACACGGGAAGTCTTTTACATCTTGAAAAGAAGGGATTCTTGGCTATCTTCTAGCAAAGGAAATTCATTTGGACCTTGAATGCTCAATCCCAATCTGTTCCTGGCTCATACCTCTAAGCATGTTTTCTTCTTTTTATGCTCGTTGTAGAGGGAGCTACTTTGTGATTGATGTGGTCACTTTAGATGGCATTCCAGTCAGGATGCTTCCATTTACTAACAATTTTGGGTTTGTTTTGATTTTCTTTCTTTTTCCCCCCTTCCTCATTTAGAATCTGTTACCAGCCCCACTGGTTCTCCCCAGTATTCATGAACTGGATCTCTTCAGGTGAGAGCCACCACCCCTGCAACCCTCTCCTTTCCATCTGCTTTTCCTGCTCATAGTGTCGTATAAATCATGGGTATAGTGAAGATGTCAAATGAGGAACCAAAAATCACTGCTTTGCAGAGCGTCATTTAGAATCCTGGGCTTGCAGAGCTCGTGCGGTGTTTGCCCTTCGCACAACCCCCTGTATCCTGGTTAGAGGAGGGTTTCTTTTCTTGACCTCCGCTGGTGATCTGCTTAAGCTGTGAAGCATACGCATTGTGTGTCTGAACCTCACTTTTCAGCATTATGGGTGCTATTCTAATAGACGTACGTCTGCTGTAATCCACATGTACTTTACTTGGCTTAGATGAAAAGACACAGCAAGAGCAATGTGATCAGCAGGTCGCTTTACGTTGCTGAAAGCATTTCCTTTAAACATGTATAAAACGGTTGAGCAACAGTGTGTGTAAAGACACGTGGCATTCCGTTACGGGATACTAAACATCATTCCTAGATTTCAAATTGCCGGATGGAAGCACATCTGGATAGGTTTATATGCAATAACTGTGTCTGGTCTTTCCTGAGCTGCGTTTCTAACCTCATTCTTCCTTTCACTAACAGGTGTTTCCAGCCAGTGCTAATTCACATCCAGATGTTATGGGAGCTGATGTTACTAGGAGAGCCAATTGTTGTGATGGCCCCGTCCCCTACAGTTTCTTCAGAAATGGTTCTGGCACTTACCAGGTAATGCCTTCAAATTCTGAGGCGCAGGTAACTGTACTAGTAAGTTCTGACAATTTTTCTCTTTCAGATCCACTCTTCTGCCGAGTCAGTTGTTTTAGATTTAGTTTGCTTGTGAAAGCATGTAAGACAAATAGCATAGCAAGAGAGCCTTGCTCATATCCCACCAATGGTAGAGAAGAGAAAAAGTCAATCTCCTGTGTTGGGAGACCTGATGGTTCATAGCCCTGAGGAACTTTGTCTCCCCAGCTTTGAACTCTGCTTTAGCAAAAAAAGCACCTGGAACTCCTCCAGAGTGTTACCTCTGGCAGGACAAAACACTGCTCTAGGGCATAAACCTCATGTAAACACACGCTCCTCCTCTGTGAAGTTTATATCGCAACTATTCTGTCTATCGTTACAGCTGCCTTGCTCCTCTGAGGTACTGTTGTGACTACCGCCCCTATTTTACTATCCACGACAGCGAATTTAAAGAGTATACCACCAGGACACAGGCTCCGTAAGTAACCCGTAGACCCTTGCTACCCACTTGCCACTGTCTGTGTGAAGGAAACCCTGAGGTTAGCATTGTTCTGCTTTTTTCCCCGACTTTCTAGGCCAAACATCGTTGTGGGAGTCACAAACCCTTTCTTCATCAAAACTCTCCAGCATTGGCCACACATTCTTCGGGTTGGGGAGCTCAGAATGTCAGGTAAGGGTGGAACCAAAGTCCTGTTGTGTTGGTAGACCTTGTCAGAGGCTAGTAGTGAGCTGACAGTTGCGGTGCTAGCCATCACTTTACACATCTTGATTCCCGTGAGAGCTGAGAAACCAAGGGGAAGTCTAGATTCTGACTCAGTTGATGTGCGGGATGAGTGCAAACAGTGGTGAAGACAAATTGTTGCCAGGATAACTTGCTGTGTTTTTTTTTTCTGAAGCATTAAGAAAAGGAGAAGTCCTTCCGGGGCAGGAAAGAGAAAACTGCGTAGAGGAGAACAGAGAGGTGGAGGGAGAGTCTCTGATTATGATGCACAAAGCCAAGAAAACCTCTGGGTTGAGGTGGCGGGGGGGGTTTGCAATGCCTCCTCAACATGTTCCTGTTCCAGAATTTTGGCAGGGAGGTTAGCAGGCTTATGTGAGGGTGGAGTTAAGGGAGGATATGGTTTAAGAGGTACAAGTGTAGGACTGGAGGTTCTGGAGGGCAAAGTCTCTCCTGTGCGTGCTGTGGCTGTCAGGGTAGATTCAGAGCCTGAACTAGGCATTTGATGTCTTTCCACAGGAGACCTGCCCAAGCAAGTTAAGGTGAAGAAGCTAGCCAAACTAAAAACTCTGGACACAAAACCAGGTAAGTCCTTTTGTCAGTCCTCATTTAATTTTATTTACCCTTCCACATGGGGAATTTGCAGGCTTTGCAGGCATGTGAACCTTGCATACGTTATGCTTTGTATCTCAACAAACGGACATTTTGGTGTTATCACCTTCTCATACTCAATGTGCTACACAGTTCTCTGTGGTGGCGTCCCCCATCTAATACAGAGACACTGTACGTCTTTGTTCTGAGATTGAAAAAGCCAGCTGAACCCGTTATTTTAGTGTTGGGAGAACTTCGGGTTTTCCTGAATTTATTTTATATATCACATCTGCTTTTTAGATGCGATGGAAGTCAAAGGCACTTGCTTACCTAGACACAGCTCTCTGCCACTTAACTAACTGTTCAGCTCAGGCCTAGCCATAAGCTGACTCCAGTAAGTTATCTCACCATAAGCTTAGCATAAGAAGGTCCTTGAGGTACTTCAGTGTCCTTTGATCCTGCTGTGAGTACCAGCTGCATTAGCAATGTCGTAATTTTTGTAATTATTCTGTAATCATTTTTGTAATTATACACACGCACAGAGCTGCCAGGGTTTGTGCTAGGAATTTCAGTTCTGCGACCTATATAATAATATATAATCTAAAGCCTCCTCTAGGTACGTGGGCAAAGTTTTGGTTTTAACTTCTGTTTTTTTCTGGTTTTGTTGTTTTGGGGTTTTTTTAATTTTATTTTCAATCTAGGAATCTATACTTCTTATAAAACATTTCTTCACAAAGACAAAACCCTGATAAAAAGATTACTAAAGGTAAGCTCATCTCTATCCTACATCCTGTGTGTCATTATGGGAAAATCGTGCTAACAGCTTCGTTTAAACAGCCAAAACTCTCCAAAAGGAACAGGCTTTTTACAGTGTGTAACGGCTCAGTCAAGTACACTTGGATATGTTTATCGTGCCGGTTTTAAGATTTTTCCCTGAATATTATGGATTAAATGCTGGCACTAATGATAACCAAAGCGAGAACAATTGTTATCGAAAAAAGAGTCAGAAAAAACAGTTTCTATGTAGTGAAACGCGAGTGATACGTTTAACTAGAGAGCGGAATATGTATTTTGGGCGGTACGGTTTCCCAGACTGCTCTGGACCGGTTGCTTATAGCCGCGGTGTTTGCAAACCCTGCATCCGTCTGCACAATAGAGAATAGCGCCTTTGTGAACGCGCTGCTTGTGCTTGCAGGGGATTCAGCGGAAACGCCCGTCTGAAGTCCAGAGTGCCCTTTTGAGGCGTCACCTCCTGGAGCTCACCCAGAGTTTCATTATTCCCCTGGTGAGTTGAGCAGAGACTTGTCAGAGCAGTGTAAAGGTGAGGGGAGGTGAACAGCAGATGCTTGAGTGACAAGTTTGCGCTTGCCCTCTCTTATTCACGTGTAGCTGAGCACCTGTAATAGATTCAGGATGTGGCGCTCTATAGAGATGTCTTACTCCATGGAAAGGAACTAAATGCCTCTTGAATGCAAATGTCAGTAATTAGCATGAAAGTCTGCGGGTTGGATAACCAGCCCGCTGTGTGTAAAGACATAACATGGTTTGTCCCCTGCAACATTCGATGTTAGTCGATTTATAATGCCAACTCTTTGCTCTTTTCAACAGGTAGTCAAAGCAGATACATAGGGAAGGGACGGGAGCCCAAAACATTCCTCTTCCCCTCTGACACTGGAGTCAAACCCATTGCCCGTGCGAAACCCTCCCTTCTGGCTTTGGGAAGCTCTGCTCCAGAGCTCAAGAGGCCTGTCCACGTGGTGATCACCACCCTGAGGCAGATTTTAGCCAACGCTTTCTTTCAAGGCCTTCCCCGTGTAGTCCCACTAGAACACTGCTGGTGCTTTTTTGGTGACCATCCAGTTGGCCAAATTTGGCTCCTCCAATTTCTTTTCTACATCGTCTTGGGAGGTGGTACATGGGAGGGCAGAGCATCTTCTCAGCTTCTAGTCCCTCCTGCCAGCTTCTTCCCACCCGACCTTTTCTCACATGGCATGCTTAGGATTCTTGCAGTGTGGTTTTGTGACCTAGCCCCGGGTGGGAAACAAGCTGGAACGCTTAGGCTCATGTAAAATGCAACTGTGAAAAAAAAAAAAACAGAGAGAGTAGGAGGCTGTTGGTGTGTCTGTGATGCGTTGGAGAAGACCATCCCGCTGAGTGACCACGCAAGAGGCCCCTCGATTGTTGTAACTTTTATTTTATTTTATTTTTTATTTCCTCTTAGGAGCATTATATTGCAAGTCTGATGCCTCTGCAGAGGGCCATTACTCCATGGAAGGTGCGTTCAATTTTCCAGTCGCTTCTGCTTTCCTTTGACTGCAGGGATCAGGAATAGTTATGCCATATGCTGATCACATACTCTGTGTGAACTTCCCTTGCTGAAGGAAGAGGGTTATTACTCCTTTAAAAAAAAAAAAAAGTTGAAACAAACATTGGGACAGATGCTTCCTGTTTTGCAGTAAGCTCAGCTATTGTGAATTTAATTTGAATTTTGCTAGCAAGGCTGGTTAAGATGTTCATACTTTTTTGTTTGTTTGTTCTCATCGTTATTGCGTCTGCCTTGTGCAGCCTTTTCCACTGCAAATATAGTCCTCATTTTCCCCTGGTTTCTCTTGGGTGCCGTGCAATACTGTCTTTCTGTTGTGCAGAATCCTCCACAGATTCGTCCTTTCCGTCAGGAAGATTTCATGAAGACCCTCGAGCATGCTGGTCCCCAGCTGACCTGTGTGCTTAAGGGTGACTGGTTAGGCCTGTACAGGTAAGATTTTGGTAATTACTTGCCTTATCCCCTTAGCAGCTGGTGCAAGTTATAAAGAACATCAAATCCTGAATTAGAATTGGGAGCAAAAAGGGAGCTTCAGGACAGAGACTGGTCACCTGAGAAACTCGTGCCTATGAAGAACTGATTAATAATGGCCAGGAAGAGCAAATGCAGGGCAGAATCAATCCTGGGTTTTATGTAGTCTCTTAAATGAGTAGATACAGGTGGGCTTGGAAGCTGCAGTGGGATGAAGAAGACACTTATCACAATATGAGTAGGAAAAATCCTAAAATCGGATACCCAGCAGGAAGGAAAACGGGAGATGTACGCATATGGAGAGGGAAAAAAATTCCAGAAAGTGAGCAGAGACAGTGGTCGTGGACTAGTATGTTTTGTTGGTGTGATAAAGGTTGTTCCATTTTGTGCTTTAATGTGTTCAGCAGAAAACGAGCAGTTCCGTTCCGTATGGCATGGGTGTGGCAGGCAGTAAGGCTTAATTTTGCATATCTAATATTTTGAAAAACAGTAACGGACAGCAAGCTGTTTCAGTAAATTGCTTGAGGTTTGCAGGTACGCGCAGAAGTTCCCAGAGTTCTTAACTCTGAGATTTCGTGCCTGTACTATTTCTTGTGTTCCTAAGTCAAACCCTCGATGAAAAAATTAGTCTGTCCGCATCACAGTGCCATCTTGAGCTCTTGGCTGGGTTTAGGACTCCGCTGTGCTCGGGAGAGCGCGGGAGAGCAAGACTCCCTGAAGTTGCAAAAAGAAACTGTACAAACATCCGCTGAGCTCTGCTGGTGAAGTGCTCCCTGCAGGTAGCCTGAGGAAGCAGCTTGAAGAGATACTAAGTGGGCCACTCTTAATAGAGGAAAATGCTGAAATGCAGCATCTGAGATATCCCCGCTGTTAGTCAAAGAGCTGCCAAGAATGTGCTGCTAGAGCGGCTGTTACTCAGCGCTATATGGCATCTTAAACTTCCTCTTTTTTTTACCTTGCTGCCACAACCCTTGTCTTTCAGTTAGTGGCTTTTCAGTCCCACTTTGAATTTGATCTAAAGTTCTATAACACTCAGAGATAAAAACAGGTATTGTGCTGCCCCCTGTTCATTTTCCTGCATAGCTCAGTAAAAACGGCAGTTTAATACTGTACTGCACCGGAAGGGTGTAAATTACGCATCCTTTGACGTAGCCTGGGTGATACCTTGTTTATGTAGGAGAGGTGTAAATCGCCACTTATATGGGACTTAGGTCCGCGCTAGCAAACGGTCGAAAGGTTTAAATATCAGGAAAGGAGAGGAATTAAGCAAGATACTGCAGAGGAATGTGCGTTTCTTCCCGTGTTGAACCATCCCAGCTATCCTAACTGCAAAGGAGGAGTGGGCCAAAATAAGGCTGTGGAAGGGCAAAGAGCACCGCTTCTTGCATTGACTGGGCTGGAGCTGCTGCAGAGGGAGGTGTGAGGCTGGCAGGATTGCCCCTCGCGTCGGCGACAGCCTCCTAAAGCTGCTCAGCTGTATCGTGTTAATGCCTGACAGAAGAGAAGTAGGCAAGATACGAACAGAGCATGCTAGCTCATAACCGGTTGCCATCCCTAATGACGCTGGGAATCAGAATGTCTTTTCCTCTTGCATCCGTGTCTGCTGCAGTGGGAAGGGAAATCTGTGTGCAGTGGAGCCGCGTGCTTCTCTGGATCCCTCCTGTCCCCTCCTCAATGTCGCCTCTCTTTCTGCAGGCGTTTCTTCAAGTCTCCCAACTTTGATGGCTGGTACCGTCAGAGGCACAAGGAAATGACCCAGAAGCTGGAGGCCCTTCATTTGGAGGCAATCTGTGAAGCGGTATGTTCCAGCTACAGGTATTAACACCAACACCAGACTTCTCAGGCCTGAAACCTGGGAGATGAGGGCACTGCTACCTTGGACGCGTATCGGCACATCTCGATTCTGCACTGATGGATGGGGGACAGTGCTTTGTGCCCTTGGGAATCGCGGTTCTGCCTCGTGTCTGTCAGTGCGCAGGGGTAGCAGCGCATGTAGGGGACAAGAACGCAAGCAGCTCAGCTCCTCTACTTCGTTAGCCAGTGCAGGTCCTGCTCTGGCTGCTTCTGTCAACTATTTTTCGTTCATTGGGCCCTTCCCATGCCAACAGAGTGCCAGACTGGGATCGTCATCGTTGCTGGCTTCCTTAATGCCTAATGAAACTAGGTAGGATTTTTAGTAGTGACTGCAGGTACAATTTCTTAAACTGAGCAGCTGCTGGGGTAGTCCCAGGGGCTCTGGCTTCCCACCCGGGTGCCTCTTCAGCGGCAGTGCTTGCTCCACTGTCCGGCAGTGCAGATCCTCGAGCGTGGTGTGGGGAACGCCAAAGCTGTCTCCTTTTGTAACAGGCCTGACTCTGGCAAATAGATTTAAATTCCGAGCACAGCACAAGATTCGTGGTGCTGACTGGAGGAGGGGAGTCCTGCACTGCCTGCATATTTCCTTAATTCTTCTCTTGCAGGCAAGAGCTTGATGCTGCCGTGGTCAGAAAAGTGGGGAGAGCTCTGTCTTGCTCATTTAGGCTTAAGTGCTGCGAGCAGGGTTGTGAAAGAGGATGAGAAATCTCCTCACTTTCATTTTAGGCTTTGCTTAGGGGTATCTCTTTGAGAAAAGCTTCTGTAAAGAAGAAATGTCCCTGAAGAAAGCTGTTCTTTCTCTTTAGAACATTGTGGCCTGGATGAAGGACAAGTCCGAGGTGGAAATTGTAGACCTGGTGCTAAAACTTCGTGAGAAGCTGGTAAGTTTTCCTCCCTTCTTCCTGCACTCACCGCTGTCTGTCTGTGGCAGGGAGAGATCAGGGACATAGAATCACAGAATCACAGAGCAGTGGGGGTTGGAAGGGACCTCGAGAGATCATCTTGTTCAGCCCTCCTGCGTGAGCAGCACCCCCAGAGCAGGAGCACAGGACCGCGTCCAGGCGGGGTGGGAATGGCTCCAGGGAAGGAGACTCCACAGCCTCTCTGGGCAGCCTGGGCCGCTGCTCTGGCACCTGCACAGCAAAGGGGTTTTGCCTCAGATTTCAGTGGAACTTCCCGTGTTCCAGCTTGTGCCCGGTGCCCCTTGTCCTGTCGTCGGGCACCGCTGAGAAGAGCCCAGTCCCACCCTCCTGACACCCGCCCTTCAGATACTGATAAGCACTGAGGAGATCCCCCTCAGCCTTCTCTTCTCCAGGCTGAACAAGCCCAGGTCTCTAAGCCTTTCCTCCCCAGGGAGATGCTCCATCCCCTGAGCATCCTTGTGGCTCTGCGCTGGCCTTGCTCCAGCAGCTCCCTGTCCTTCTGGCACTGGGGGGCCCAGCACTGGACACAGCACCCCAGCTGTGGCCTCCCCAGGGCAGGGCAGAGGGGCAGGATGGCCTCCCTCGCCCTGCTGCCCACACTCCTGTTCATGCAGCCCAGAAAAGGAGTGACATGGCTCACACTTGTTGCTTAGAAGACTTGTTCTCGCTCCCTGATTAGGAGAACTGGCAAATGGGACAGCTGTGAAACTCTAGTGTTCGTGTAGAAGAGGATTCAAAGTTCTGACTCTTGTCATCTCCCTGAGGCTCAGGTGACAGTTTCCTGCCTGTTGTCTCGTACCCTGAACTAAAGAGACAACGTGAAGTTTGCCCAGTCAACGGCGAAGCGGAAAGAGGAACTTTGAAGCTGTTATACACTTCCTCTGTTTCTCTCCTCTGTTTCTCTCCCTGTAGGTAAGAGCCAGGTGCCAGCACCTCCCTGTGAAGGAGGAAACTCTGCAGCGGGTGGGCCTGTATATCGAGACCATCATCGGCTCCTTGCCAGAGGATCTCCAGACTGTGCTGCACCACCACTGAGCATGGTGAAGGGACGCTGTTGGAGAAGGAAGGGCCCTCCCACCCTGCTGTGGGCAGCTGCAGTTGCGTTTGGAAAGGAAGCTTCTTCCCTGATCCAGCCAGCATGACCTGATCCGGACCTTGCTCACAACTGTGTATGATCTTGAGTGTGTGAGCACGTGGGTCAGAACTGTAGCAGAAAGGGGGAACCGCGCTATTCTCTCTCTAGTCCTGCTTTGAGAAGCTGGATTAGGGGACTGTAAATGAGAAACTGTTCCCTGTGTGGCTGTTAGTAGGTCAGAAAGTGACAGCCAGGCTTCCAGCAGCATGCGATAGGCTGTGCAAAACGTGTGTTGCCCATATATACACATCCATCTTTGTCTAGTGCTTGGGCTCCCAAAATTTCAGTGCCGTCATCCTGCCTGGAAGAAGCGGGACCAGCCCTGTAGGGGGGAGTTGTTTTCGAGGCAGCTCCTGATGATAATGAGAGACATGCTAGTCCCCCACGTACAAGTGATGCGAAAAAATTGTCACTGCCCATTCAGCAGCCTGACTCATGCTGGCAAGAACTTCAGCGGTGGTGGGAGTGGGAGGATGAATTGCTGGACGTGGAATGCTGTTGTTTTTTTCCCCAGTGCAGAGACAGAGAAGAAGGGGCTGGTGCATCTGCAAGGATCAGAGCTCTCCAGAGATCATGGCTGGGTGCTGTGTGAATGGGAATAGCTACTGGAGCTCTACAGAGAGGAGCTGGCCTCCAAATGTAATTTATTGTGCTTGAAAAATCAAGTTTGTGTGCTCTAATAACATACAAGACAGCTGGAGCTCTGCCTTGGGCAATGAGATATCTAGTGTGGTCAGCCCACTCGCCGATAAAACTTGTTGGAGAATCTGATTTTTACGGCCTGTGTCGGCCTTGCCAAGTGGGAGGTCACAGAGCGGCCCTTGCGCGGGTGCGTGGGCCCCGCTGAGAGGTGCGTGCTCGCCCTGTGCTGGGGCGGCGGGGAGCGACCTCTCTGGCTCTCGCCACAGCTTGTTCTTACCACAACCCGGCTTCCAGCTCGGCCATTCTGCTCCCGTTCACCTTTTGGGGAGGAGACACACACATGTGTGCTTGTGGGCGGAATGCAGGAAAGACTCGAGGCTCTGCTGCCGCCTTCGGAGGCAGTTGCCTCTGCCTGAGAGAGCAGTCTTTCTGCCTGCTGCCTTGGAGATGGATTTACTGGAACCCCAGGGTTGATCGCTGCTGCTGTAACTGCATTTCACCATCTGCCAGTCTGGCCAGGGCCTGAATGTTTGCCTTAAGAATGGGTTTTAGGATGGGTCTGGCAGCCTGGTGCACTCCGGTTCTGTAAGAAGCCCTGGGTGTACCTCTGCACGTGGCAGGAGGGTTCGGCATTTCAGCCGAGACCTGCACAAAGCTCGGCAGTGCCCAGTGGAAGCTGTGCTGTTTCAGTCGCAGTCTCTGCCCGTTGCTGCACTGCCTCGGGGCCGGGGGATGTCAGCGAGGGGCGGCTGAACCCTTCCTGCATTTTCCCCTCCAGCGCCAGGCACGGACAGTGCGGGAACAGTGGGAGGCTGCTCGGTTTCCCACCGCCTCCAGCCTGGAAGTGGCCAGGCGAGGAGACACGGCCGTGCCTCCCCGTAGTACCAAATTCTGTACACTACTCCTTAGCGGCAGCCCTGCCTGTACAGTGTATATTCTGTATATAGTTTGTGTGTGCGTCCGTGCAATAGCTCTGCAGTGACTGTGGTGGACTGAAGCACTAATGTATAGTAGAAAATATTAGTTAAAAAAAAAAAAAAATTAAGCCAAGTTGTCTCCTGTTTCGGGCCTCTCTCAGCAGATTTATTTGTTATGGGGTGGGGTTTCTCTGCGGAGGTGCTGTCGAGCTTGGCCGCTCGTGGCCCTCAGCGTGGTGGTTTCTCAGTCTCTAGCAGACGTCTGTCCGGGGCTCTCGGTCAGCTCGGAGGCTCCCATCCCCTTTGGCAGACCTCTCCGTAGGGTTCACTAAGCCCAGCCCTGCAAAGGGGGACTCGCGCCTGCCCGCCGCTGCGCGTCCCTCTGCCCTACCCACGGCACGGCCGATGTACCCGCAAAGCAAACGCTGCGTGGGGTGGTGGAGGGTCCTGCGGGCAGAAGCCTTGGGACCAGCCGCCCGCCCCAGCCATTTGGGCAGACAAACCCCCTTGCCGTGGATCCAGGTTCGCTTCAGGCTGCCATCTTTCCCCCTCTCTATACCCAGTTGAGCCCTTTTGGCTTTCACATGCTCATTGCCGCTCTTGTGTACTCTGGTTTCTCTCCCCCCCAGCTCCTTCCAGGACGGGTTTGTCCTTGGCTGGTTTTGGTACTCCTGAGACACTGGCACTTCTGGATCCAGCTCTTCACCCCTTTCTACTTGGTTATTGGTTTATGGCTTGTTGTCATGCTGGCTTGCTGCTCTTTGTCCCAGCTTTGGGCCCCTCGGGACAAGAAGGACATGGAGGGGCTGGAGCGTGTCCAGAGAAGGGCAGCGGGGCTGGGGCAGGGTCTGGAGCACAAGTGTGCTGGGGGGCGGCTGAGGGAGCTGGGGGGGCTCAGCCTGGAGAAGAGGAGGCTGAGGGGAGCCCTCATCGCTCTCTGCAGCTGCCTGAGAGGAGGCTGTGGGGAGGGGGGTCGGTCTCTTCTCCCCAGTCACTGGTGATGGGACGAGGGGAAACGGCCTCAAGCTGCGTCAGGGGAGGTTTGGGTTGGATATGAGGGGAAATGCCTTCCCTGACAGAGTGGTCAGGCCCTGGCACAGGCTGCCCAGAGCGGTGGGGGAGTCACCGTCCCTGGGGGTGTTCAAACACCGTGCAGACGTGGCCCTTGGGGACATGGTTTAGGAGGCCTGGGGGGGTTGGGTTGGCGGTTGGACTCGATGATCCCCGAGGTCTTTCCCAACCCTAATGATTCTGTGATTCTTCCTTGTACCTCGCTCCGGAGGTGCTCCTTGCCTCCCTCCCTTTCGCCGGGTTGGAGCCGCGGCCCTGCCGCTGCGTGCCCTGGTGGTGCCCAGCCCGCCGCACTGGCTGTGGGCCTGCCCCACGCTTGCCCAGCAGGATTTTCACAGAAACGTGGCCCTACCGAAGAGATGGGGAGGGTCACCCTTGTTTTCATCGTCTTGTGGTTTGTCTCTCTTATGCTCCCCCAGCCTCCTTACTCTTTTCCAGCCCTTCCTTTCCTCTGGGAATCTCCTGGAGCGGGATCTGGGGTTGACCCAGCCTCTCCTCCCCATCGCTGTGCACCTCCGCCTCTCTGCTCCCCCCACCCGATTGCCCCCGTTTCCACTTGCAGGGCCTTTGCCACCCCTGTAGCCTTGGCTTTCTTCCTTTTTCCCCTAGCAAGCCTCAGCCTAATTATTTTCCCTCCCAACCGCCATGTGGGAGAGGTTCATACCACAGACGCTTCTGGCGCTCACGGGGTACCCACGGGAGGAGGCCCGGGGTGCTCGCAGCCTCACGGCCTCGTGACTCGGTGTTACGCCAAAGCAGACGGCGGGTTGCACTGCAGCGATGTCGTCCCTCGCACCCTACACGGGTGCACTGTCCTGCCCCGACACCAAACGAGTCGTTTGTCGGCCTTGCTGCGTCGTCTTTGATGGTTGGACTTGATCTTAGAGGTCTTTTCCAACCTTTATCATCCTATGATTCTTCTGTACCAACGCACGTTGTACGGCCCTGGGAGCCGGAGGGCGTGCTCGGAGGCGCACCCTTATCTTGTGCAGTGCTCAGCAGTCGCTGGCTCATCTTCCCGTCATCTTGTAGCTGTTCCTCAACAGCCCAAGCATCCTCCTTCAGGCATTACTCCCCTTGACTATGTATGTTTAGCTTTGCATTCCTCCCAAGGAGGTCGGATCCTGTTCCCTGCACGTCACACCCATTATTCCCCTTTTCACTTTCCTACGCAGGCTAACACGCACCGTCCAGTTTTCTCTCTACCCTCCTCATCTTCTAACAGGCTTTTCTGCTCTGCCCTGTTCCTAAGTCCCGGTTCACGTGCCTGTATCAAGAGCCTGGGACCTTGTCCCTGCCCTCCCCCAGCATCGGCTGCGTCGTGCTGCTGGTAATAACCAACTTTTAAATGACTCCGAGTCCTCACTCCCCTCCTCGCCTCCATTTCTGGTGGTGCTGGAGTCCCAGAGATCACCAAACAGCACTGGGTGGCAGAGGGGATCCTGCCAAGCCAGCGCCCGGTCGCTCCGTGCTCCCACCTCGCCGTGCGGTAGCTCCCCCGTGGTCCCCCCACCGCAGCCCTCGTGGGCTGTCGCACCCCTCTGCTCGTCGCTTCTTGAGCCCATTTCAGCACCGTCTCCGTCCCCAGCCTCGGCAGCTTGCGATGGCACTCCGGGCTCTTGCCCTGAGCTATTTTCCCTGGGCCGGAGGCCTCCAAACGCTCTTTACGCGTCCATTTGTGCTCGCTGATGGCGCGACGGGGGCGAGCGCGGCCCCACCAACACCCCCGAGGGTTTGCCTTCGCACAGGTGATGGTGCTTGAGCGCTCTCAGCCCCAGGAGTAGAGGTGGTGCGAGCGAGCGTTGTGGCTGATTTTAGCTCGATGGTGAAGCTGGGGCCTGGCAGGAGGCGGAATCATCCCCAGCCACGGCTCCTACATCTCCGCTGGCACGGCCTTGGCCAGGAACCTTCGCCCAGGGCAGGAGGGAGGCGTGAGCCGCCTGGCTCGCCGCCTGTTTCTGTTACTTGTCCAACAGCAGCAAAGCACTGGAGCGCCTCAACCGTAGCACCTTTATTTGTAAGCACCTTCTCCCGAGCCCCATGGAGGAATCTGGATTGCTCTCTGGCAGAAAGCGTAACACTGAAACCAGACCGAACACAACAGAAAGAACTACCACCTTCCCCGGGACAGTCGCAATGGAAGTTCGGTTGCCGGAAGCTCTAAGGATTGCCAAACTGTGTGTGTGGCGCCAGCCTCCTCCCAGGGCACCTGGGTGCTCGGGAGCCCGCAGAGCCCTGCCGCTGCCATCAGCCGGGTCGTTCGTGGTGCAGAACAGGGGCGTCCTTCTTCCAGAGAGCTCCTGTCCTGCCTCCTGCCGTCCATCTCCTGGGCAGCCACCGCTTGTGGTTTTGCTGTCTGCGCGACGCAGGCGGTGGGAAGTCGGGCTGCCTCCAGCAGCGAGGGGCCACGGGTGGGCTTCCCACCGGGGCAGAGCCACTGCAGCCCCCCGCCGCGTCGGAAACCTGCCCGGCGCTGCCTGCGCGTTGCTCGAACCTTTCCAGGCGTGAAGGGCCAAGCCCAAAGCGATCCTGCCCGGCTAAGGACAGGCTGCGGGGAACTGCCAGGGATGTGCAAATCCTGCTGAGGCTTTGGGCAGCCCGCAGGCACCGGGACGAGGTGGCAGCCTAGGGGATGGCCCCCAGGGACTCGTCGTAGAAAGCCTTGAGGCCCCGTGGGTGCTGCAGGGAGGGTCTCTTGCCCACCGCCTCCTGACGGAAGTTTTGCCTCAGCCAGCCGTAGACCAAGCTGTGCAGGAAGCCCTGGAGGGAGACGGTCAGGGCCTGCGAGAGAGAGGGCGCTGCCTTTACCTGCCCCTGGGCCGCCCTGCCCGCAGGAGTGCGGCAAACCCCGTCCCGGGGCTGCCACCAGCAACCGGGGGGCCTTTGCCCTGCGCCCGTCCCGGGTGGCACCGGCGCGGGCTGGCAGCACCCGCAGAGCTCACCCTGCCCAGGGAGGCATCACTGGTCGGCGAGGACCGGTGTGCTCCCGGTCCCCTCGCCCAGCTCCCGCAGCGGCAGCAGCGCGGCTCTCCCAGCCCCGCATTGCAGGGGGCCCCCCCACCCCATCACCACTCCCTCATCCGATGGGGACAAATGTCCCAGCTCCGGAGCCCGGGAAACGGGTTTTTACTTACGGTAGCAACATAGAGGGCAAAGACCGAGGCAGGTTTGATGCTGGTGAAGGAGAGGAGGGTGAGGAGGAAGGCTGCAGATGGAAGACAAAAGGACACTCCTTGGTCTCCCCCTCTCTGATAATGCTTCATCCGGAGTTTCCCTCTCCGAGTGGCAAATGCCCTTCCCCTGTCACAGCCGAGTTCCCACGGCCCAGGGTCTAGGTAGGACAAGCACGTGTGTGTGCCACAGAGTCACAGGATGGTCTGGGTGGGAAGGGACCTTCAGAGCCCATCCAGTCCCACCCCCTGCAGTGAACAGGGACATCCCCAACCAGAGCAGGGTGCTCAGAGCCCCGTCCAGCCTGACCTGGGATGTCTCCAGGGATGGGGCATCGACCACCTCTCTGGGCAGCCTGGGCCAGTGTCTCACCACCCTCAGGGTAAAACATTCCTTCCTTCTATCCAGTCTAAACCTACCCTCCTTTAGTTTAAAGCCATCACCCCTTGTCCTGTCAGAACAGGCCTTGCTAAAGAGATCGTCTCCATCTCTCCTACAGCCCCCCTTTAAGCACTGGAAGGCCGCAGTAAGGTCTCCCCGCAGCCTTCTCTCCTCCAGGCTGAACACCCCCAGCTCTCTCAGCCTGTCTCCACAGCAGAGGTGCTCCAGCCCCTGATCACCTCCGTGGCCTCCTCTGGCCCCGCTCCAGCAGGTCCATGTCCTGTCTGTGCTGGGGGCTCCAGAGCTGGACGCGGCGCTGCAGGGGGGTCTCACCCGAGTGGGGCAGAGGGGCAGAATCCCCTCCCTCGCCCTGCTGCCCACGCTGCTGGGGATGCAGCCCAGGGCACGGCTGGCTTTCTGGGCTGCCAGCGCACATTGCCGGCTCATGCCCAGCTTTTCGCTCACCAGTACCCCCAAGCCCTTCTCCGCAGGGCTGCTCTCCATCCCTCCATCCCCCAGGCTGTATGGATACCGGGGGCTGCCCCGACCCAGGGGCAGGACCTTGCCCTTGGCCTTGCTGAACCTCAGGAGGTATAACAAGGTCCTTCCCAACACGCACCCTTGGGCAGCTCATTGCCACAGGTTTCTGTAAGGCTGAAAGCACAAATAGGCCCCCAAGGGGATTATTGCTAAAAAGCGGGTCCACCAAACATGATCCGCCCTCCAGCTCAGGGAATGCCACTGGAAAAAACCTGTCGCTGTAGGAGCAGGGTGGGCTAAACCAGCCGCCGGTCCGACTCAGTGGCGGTGATCGGGGCTGGCTGTCCTCTCGTTCTGGGTCTGCCCAGCCACGGGGTCCTACAGACACCCGGAGGCTTTGCAGTTATTTGGTCTAAGCCTCTTGTCTTGGACCCGGCCGCTGTCTCAGCCCGGGAATAAGGGGCTGGAGCAGGAGTTGTGGCAGCTCCTGCCTGCCAGGGCTGCGGGGCACCCCCACCCCGGCTTGCCTGGCGCCCAGCAGAGCAGGAAAACCAGCTGGAAGTAGTGAGAGACTTTGCTGACGCTGCGGATGCTCCTGCCCGCAAAGCCGTCCTTCTCCAGGGTCAGCAAGGGCTCCGCGGCATTCCTCTGGCACCAGAGCTTCACCCTGCGGTACAGGAGCTGGCGGCGGGGAGCAGCGTCAGCCGGGGTGCTGGCTGCTGCGGCCGGACCCCGCGCTCGCCCCGCTGTGCCGTGCTGTGCCGCTGGCTTACCGTGCAGCAGCTCAGCACCAGCAGCAGGTAGAAGAAGAAGAAGATTTTCCCCTCCAGGCCCACATCCTTCCTACCTACGTACTGAGAGGCAAGGGGAAATCAGCGGGGCCACGGGCCAGCCCTGCCCCAAGCGGTTCCTTCCTCAGGGCCGAGCCATGCCACAAGCCCCAGGGCATGGGAGCAGCAGCGCCGGGGCACTGCCGGAGCTGCGAGCTGCCCCTCTGCCTCTGCTCGAGCAGGGGCACCCCTGCCCCGTCCCTCGGCAGCATCTGCCCACGCACCGCGGACCCGCTGCCTTCCCAGCGTCCTTCTGAGCCCACCCGCCCTCAGCAGCGGTGTCTGCGAGGTGGGCAAAGGGAGCTGTGGGACGGACAGGCACGCGGCAGCGCTTACCTGGTAGCAGATATCCTGGGCACGGTGGATGAGGAGCAGGCAGCTGAAAGGGCAGAGGAGGCTGGTGGCAGTCCCCTAACGCCCCGGCATCGCCCCTGGGGCATGTTTTGATTTCTTCCCCCACCCCAAAGCCTTCGCCACACGGAGGTGACCCTTGCAGGGCTGCGGCGTGCCTAAGCCCCTTGGGAAGGGAGGGGGACGCCCAGCGCCGGCTCCCCTGCCGGGGTCAGGGTGGCAGGACGGCGGGGTACCTGGAGCAGTAAAGGCTGTAGGTCTCGTGGGAGCCGTTTCCTTTCCACGGCACGATGGGTTTCGGCGCGATGTCGGTGATGGAGGTGCCGCGGGCAATCAGCTGTCCCAGGAGCGTGAGCGCCGGCACCAGCCTTGCAGGGAGAGGCGGAGGTGAGCACCTCCGTCCCGTCCTGGGCAGAGCCGGGAGGGCAGGCGCTGTGCCGCAGCCCTGCTCAGGGTGCAGGGGGGGCCGGGGCCGGTGGCTGGCACCTACCAGGCCAGGATGTAGGGCAGCCCCTGCCATGCGCTCTCCAGGCACCCGCTCCTCTCCTGCAGGGAGGAAACCGCCGGTGACCCGGGGCTGCAGCCCCGCTCCGCCACGATGCAGGGTGCAGGCAAAGCCACTAATGCCCAGGGAAAGGGGCTGCCCTCGGGCACCCCTTGCCCTCCGCTGCTCCCCGGGTCCTCACAGGGCCAGAGCGGCCGTGCGTGAGAAGGGCGATGCTCGGCTGCACCACATCTGGGTGTCACCCACCTGCAGAGGCGCCACGTGCCAGGCTCTCCGGCCATGGACGGTGCGGTAGGCTTCGTATGCGTAGACGACAACCATCAGGAATGAGACCGCATAGAAGGTCTGGGAGAGAAGGAGAGCAGGCTCCTGCTGTGCCTGGTGCCCCAAAGGCACCTTCCCCCTTCCCTCCTCGTGCTCTGCACCCTGACAGCCTGCTGTGCCTGCAGTAGAGCTGTGCCAGCAGCAGCCACGCAACAGGGAGCCGCTCTCGGAGACGCGCAGCAAATGGCCTCATGCTGTCCCTGCGCCCGCCCCAGGGAGGGGGACCGCGTGGCCTCTGTCCGGTGGCTTTGTCAGGGCAGGCAGCACTGACCACCGGGGTCCATCTCTCTGCGCTGGGCTCTAGGCGGCACAGACAGGGCTCTGCCCCTGTGTCTGGTCAGCAGGCCCGCAGCCGCGGTGATGGTCGCCCTGTGCACTATGCAGCCAGGCAGGCTGATGCGTGCAAAGCGGAGCAGAGCTGGCCCCGCGATGCTGAGCCCCTCCTGGTCCCTGTCCCTGTGCGTGGCTGAGGCAAAGGCCCTGCCACCAGCAGAACGAGCCTGGGGCGGGAGGGAAGCGGCACTGCCCGCTGCGGGGTCCGTGCACCAGGCAGGGCAGGGAGGAGCCGGTGGAGCCGCAGGCGCTGGGTGAGTTTGGGTACGAAGGGCAGAGCCGTGCCCTGCTTTGCTGTGGCACACGCAAGCGGCTGCATCGGGTTCACCCTCCCAGAGCTGGCAGCAGGGCACGGCGGCGGTGAGGGGGACGCTCCCGGGGGGACGCGGCGCTTGCCTCACTGCGGCTGGGGAGAAACACTGGGCACGTTTTCCCAAGGAACCAGCCTCGGTGGCTCAGGGCAGTGACAGGGGGGACAGGAGCCATTTCTTGGTAGGAGAAATAGTTCCTCACCCTGGGGCTTCCCCAGGGACACTCCAGCCCTCAGACGGGTCTTGGCTCTCGTGTGAGCCATGGTGCGAGCCGACCCCCTTACCGTGGCCAGCATCAGTCCGTAGGGGCAGGCAGCGTACGCTGGGATGAAGAGCGGGGCTGGCAGCAGCTGGATGGTGGCTGTGCTCAGCAGCACAGCAGCGGCCAGGAAATCTGCCAGGGCAAGGAGGAAAAGGGGGCGAAGCTGGGGGACGGGGCACAGCGTTAGCTCTGGCTGGCAGCATCCCCCCGGCAGCAGCGGCCTCCCCCCAGCTCTGCAGAGCTGCCGCAGCCGCGTCCCTCCCCAGCTGCTCTCAGGGGAGGACGGTGCGAGTGTCCTGCATCTCCTGCCCCCCTGCCCCAAGTCCCACTGTGCGTTAAGCCCTGCTGCAGCGGTGCTGGCCCGGCTCTGCCTCCAGCTTAGCCGGGGCCGAGGCCGGTCCCTGCACCCCTGGGAGCCGGCTGCCCTCACCTGGACGTGGCAGCATCGCCTGCGCCGGGAGGTGACAGCGAGGACCGATCCGCTGCCCAGGAGGCTGGAAGAGACAGGGCTGCCGGTTAACGTCCCGCCAGAGCAGAGCTCTTGGTGCCTCTGCACGGGGGCTTCCCGCTGAGCTCATCCCGGTGGGGATCCTGCACTCAGCCTCCCCCGAGGCGGGTGAGGGCTGGCAGGGCTATTGGGGGCGAGGGGGGGAGTCCCCTCCCTACAAAGGCAGTGGGACGGGGCAGAGCCCCCGGTTGGTGCGGGGCCAGAACCCCGCGTCCCAGGTTTGGGGACCGAGCGGGCTGTGGGTGCGACAAGAGGCTGTGAGCAGGCAGGGCTACGGCTGCTGCCTCCCCCCAGCACCGCAGGGCTCAGCCACGGCCAAAGGGCCGGGGGGCAGAACCCACCTCAGCAGCGAGGCCGGCAGGTAGATGCACGTCAGCACGAAGACCTGCGGGAGAGAGATTGAGAGGAGCGCGGGCTCAGGTGCCCTGCAGCGGGGCCGCAGCGGGAGCCGCGGCTGCCCCATGGCCCCGGAGGATGTGGAGCCCGGGCACGGTCGGACTTGCTCCCTCGGGCATCCCCGGCCGAAGCAGCAGCGGGCATCACCGCGGAGTGGGCAGAGCCGAGGCAAAAGCGGTCTCTTCCCTGAGAGGCTGTGCCGGGTGCTGGAGCCCCTCGCCGGTGGTGGGCAAAGCGGAGGGGCCGGCGGCCGGTTCCTGCCAGCCCCGTGGTGCCGCTGCATGGGCCGGGCCCCTCGGCCGCGGCTGCGTGAGGAGGTTTCCCTGCTGCGTCCTCCTGCGCCTGCCTCGCTGCAGCACCCGGGGTTCCCTCGCCCGGGGCTGGGGAGCGCCGAGAAGCTGCGTCCCGCTCCGGGCCGCTGAGATCAGCTCCCAGAGAGCGCAGCGTGGGGCTGCCGTGGAGCGACTGGTGAGAATGCCGGAGCCGGACGGCTCCCAGGGCCCGGTGAATCACGCAGAGGCAGCGGAGCAGGAGCAGCCGCCCCGGGAAGCGTCGCTCAGGCCCCAGCAAGCACAAGCCTGCAAAGCCCCGGGCCGGGCGGCTGGAACCCCTTTGCTGGCAGCTGTGGCTGCCTTCGCAGCACCCCAGGGTGAGGGAAGCCCCCTCGGCCAGAGCCCGCAGGGGAGGCCTGAACCTGAACAGGGTCCGCAGCGTTTGGCAGCGGCTTTCCCAGGTCTCCGCAGAGGGTTTCCCGCACGCACACACCTTTACCTGGCTGTCTGAGAGAGCCGACGGGCGTTCCTCCTCATTTGCCATGGCCGGGCAGCTCGGAGCCGGGCGCCTTCCCGTCTCCCCTCTGCCGCCGGGTGCAGCCTGGGGTCCGGCCGGTCGCACCGGAGCAGCTCCCGCAGCCGCTGCCGGCTGGGCTCACTCCACACCCCGTCTGCGGGGCCACGGCCGCGGCTCTGCCTGCGCGGCACCGCCAGAGGAACCGGCCCGGCTGGGGCGGCGGGAGCTTCCCCACCGACGCGCAGGCCGCTACGTGCAAGCCCTGCGAGCAGGGAGGGGACCGGCCCCTCGTGCTCACCGAGCCCAGGCAAACGCGCAGCAGCCTCCTTCGCACCTCCCTCCTGCGCTCCAGGGAGCGCGAGCGCGGCGAGACCCGCGCAGGCGCGAGCTTGGCCGTTCCCCATCCCCTGTGCCTCCCGGCTGCTTGGTCTGCTGCGAACCAGGGCGTGCAGCCAGGGACGGGCACCCCCGCATCTGCCGCTGCAGGCGCAGGCAGGCTTCTCCTCGCTAAAAGGGCAAACTGAGGCACAGAAAAGGGGTCAGCGGGGCAGAGAAAGCCCGTGCAAGGTGCGCCCCAGAGCCCAGTGCCGAGGCTGCAGACCGTGCCGGCGTTCCGCGGGACGGGACGGCTGCTCTGCCAACACCAGGCTGGGCACAAGGCGACAGGAGGGCTCGGTGCAGGTGCCTCTGCAGGATGCGGCCCCGCTGGTTGCTCGCGGCAGGAAGGAGAGCCCACGCGCTCGCAGCAGATGCTGCCGAGAGCGGCAGAAAGGCTGCTGGAAGCGGGAGAGGTGGCAGCTGGGACAGCCGCCCCGCCGGCTGCCGCCACGCCGGGGAGGGCAACCACGGCCCCCAACAACACAGGGGGCTCAGACCTGGCGCCAAGGAACCTGCTGCACCTTTATCGAGGGCTGCAGTCAGCAGGAGCTGGCACGCAACCGCACAGACACGCATGAAACGCCGGTAAAAACGTGCCCGGCGTGGGGAAAGCGTGCTCGCGTGACACCGAGGCGAGCCGGGCTCCCCAGGGAGCTGGGCTGAGCTCGCTGCCCCCACTGCCACAGCCTGCACCACTGCAGCCTTCCACCCCGGGGCGGCTCATCAAACCTCCGCCGAGGGAGAGGGAAAGGCGTTTCTTACGCCCCAGCAGCAAACGCAACACCCGAGAGAAGGGGGTCAGACCCCCCGGCAGCCGGTTGCGGCAGCGTGCCAAGGGAAGCCGAGGGCGAAGCGCTGCCTAAGCACACGCCGGCAGCCAGCCCACGCACGGCTCACCACCTGAACCGCAGGTCACCGAACAGCAGTTATGCTTCCAAGAGGGTTTCTTTTTGTTTTATTTTGGATGGTATCGGCTGGATGAAGAAAGAGGGAGGGGTGCGGGGGAAGGTCTGGGGGAAGAAGGAGCAGGGATAGGGGCTGCAGGGGAACAGAGGAGGGAATCGCGCCGGGAGAGCCGCACAAGGTCGACAGCGAGACCTCGCTTGGGCAGCTCCTGGAGACGCTCCCCTGCAGCTCCCTCCTTTGTAGCTGCTCCCTTCTTCCTCCATCAGGTGAGGAAACGCTCCTTAGGCCACGGAGCAGCTCCTTAGGCTCCGCGCGGTCCCAGCTGGACCAGTTTGCTCCCTCCTCGCCGCCGCTGCTGCAGCCTCCCCGCCGGCCAGCCTCTCTCCAGCTCGGCTCACGATTTTTCCTGCCCAGGACCATGGAAGGGCGCCAGGCCTGTGGGTGCTCCTGGGACAGCACGGTGGGTCCTGCTGCATCCGACAACCGTTACCACAGAACCCAGCGCCGCTGGGGATCTCTCCTGGGTTACTTCATTCTCCAGGCAGAGGCTCTTCCACAAGAGCACGAGGCAAAGTGTGCAGCGAAGCCGAAGCAGGAGGAAGCACCATCATCCTCAGCCGTTGTGGGAACGGCTCCCACTCCCGCAGGGTAAGGTTTTGAGCAGCGCCTCTGGTTTCCGAGGCATCACTTGAGTCAAGCTTTCCAAATCGGGAGCAGAAGACCGGGCTCTTCTCAGCAGATCTCTTGGCTGAGCCAACACGCGGATCGCTGACAACCGCTCCAAAGCCGAGGAACCCCAGACCAAACGCTCCCTGGAACAAACTCTCCCATTCCTACCCAGCTGCCTCCATCAGAGCAGCACGCGGGTCCTGCGTGGGACCGGCCGCTGATGCTCTCAGCCTGGCCTCTGCACAGAGGCGAAGTCCACGCCAGCATGAGGAACCGTTGACTGCTTGGCTTTGCCATCCCCTCCGAGACCTCCAGCAGGCACAGGCTCTGCCTGGGACACGCTTCCCCTGAGGATTTTCTGAGGAGAAACTGGCACCCAGGGTTGCGCGAGGCGGAGCGCCGCCCTTGCCTTCAGCGAGGTGGCGTTTGTGGAGCCGACGCCGGGGAGCTCGGCCGCTGACAGGACAAGGACCGCTGGCACAGCACTGAGGGGAGAAGACTCCGTCCTGCTCAGCTGCTAAAGCTCTCCTGGCAGCACTTGAACTGCAGAGGCACTCGCAGCCTCCGGCTCCCCGTGCCGAGATGCTGCGAGGCGGGGAAGGGTGCAGCGGCTGGGGAGCCCCGCTCGCTCCTGCGGCCTCTCAGAGCCCACTTCCTCTGCGAGAAAAACAGCGCGCGCCGTGCCGGCCTCATCTCGTGTGCTGGGGCACGCTCCGGTAAAAGAGCTGCAGCCGTGCAAGGACCGTGCCCTCGAGAGCGAGCAGCACGTACCCGTGCCGAGCACCGGGCTCGTCCGGCCGGAGCAGCGACAGCTCATCAACCCGGCTGAGCCGGCGTGAGCTGCCGCTGCACCGGCGCTGCCGGGAGGTGCGGCAGCTCCCTGCCGAAGAGCTGCCGAGGCCTCCCCGAGCAGCACGGCACGGAGAGCTGCTAAACCAACCTGTTTGTTAACTCAGCTCCAGGGCTTGGGAGAAGCCTGGGGATTGTTGCAACAAGATTTAATGTCAGTGTTTACAAACACTTTCCCTGTAATCTGGGACTGGGGAGCTGTGCTTTAGTAGCCAAGCTTTAATTAAAAAACAAAGCAGATGCACAAAACCAAAACTCAAGTGAGATTTTGCCTACGCAGATGAGAAAGCTCTCGAAGCTTCAGTGAAAGCCCAGCTGGGAGTAGCTGGTTCCCAGGGCTGCAGGCAACCACCCAACATCTCTGGAAGCAAAACATCCCTCCTTGGTTTTCAGAGGGTAGTGACCATTTAAATATCAGCACAAGCACTTCCTGACGGGTGCTTTTCCAGGGGATCCAGCCAGCACAGCTCTTCGGCCTCACAGAGATGCTCCTTCCCATTTCGGACAACTCAATGCCCGCAGGCAGCACTGGACACGCAATGGCGTGCTCATTTTTTTCCCTCCTGACCTTGCAAGACCTTCATTACAGAAAGCCTCGGCGCCCTGCCCCAGACCTCCAGAGCAGTTCCCTGCAGCTGACATTTTGGACAGAGAAACCTGCCCCGCTGAGCCCGCAGAACCTCTCCCTCCTGCGAAGCCCCCTGCACGAGCTGCCCTGAGATACGGCATTGCCCCCCGGCCACGCGGACCAGGCAGGACCCAGCCTCGGCTGCGGTCGCTGAGCCTTCTCATGCCACTTGCTGCTCAACTTGTGTGTCACTTCTCGCAGCCAGGTCCCGTCCCGGGGGAGCAGGCCCTGGCAGCGCCCGGGCTGGCTGCAGCCGGAGGGATGCTGCACCCTAGGGTCCCGCTCCCTGGGGACTGGGCAACTGGTGGGTGCCCTCTAGTGGCCCCGGCACCCAGGGGATCGGCTGGGGAGATCCCCAGGGACCCAGCCTGTCCCTCCAGACAGGGGCTGCTTCCCTTGTCTCAACCATCAACCTGCCAGGGGGGAGACGGAGGCGAAGGGAAGGCAACAGGGTAAAGCCAGAGGCTGCCCTAGCCCTTCGACTGGTGAAAACACGGGCTTTGAGGGCGAAACTGCCTGTTCCCCTTCCCCAGCCTGTCGGCTCTCAAGGCACCAGGAGCACAGAGCTCAAACAACAAAAGGAAAGTCAGATTCCTGCCCCAGCAGAGCAGAGAGGAGTCTGCTCATGCCAGCGCTGGCCTTGCACAGACCGCCCTCCCCAGCGCGGGGGCAGGAGCAGGCAGCTCCCCCGGCACAGCCACAGCTGCACGCCGCAGCCCCCCGAGGCCCTGACCCTTCTCACACAGTCCACCAGTATCTCGCAACCGTTCCTGAAACGCCTATTACAGCCATCTTGCCACTGAGCCGAGCCGGGGCTTTCGGCCCAGACGTTCTGGATCTAAGCAGTCGGGAGCCGGCAGAGCCGGAGCACAGCCGCACAAGGCAGGCGTGCCAGCAGGGAGCTGAGAGCGGTCCATCAAAGCCAGAGGTGTTTCAAAGTGTTTTGGCTTCCTTCCTGCCATGCTCACCAATTCACAAGGAAGTTAGGCAAGAACCCCAAGGTCTGTGCAGCAGCACGCCTGATCTTCATCCTCACAGTGTTTACTGCAAGCCCAGGGCACACGCTGCCCCCAGAGCTGTTTGCTTCTGCCCCTTGCTGCTGCTTGGTGCTTCTATCCCAGCAGGAGCGATGCCTCGCTCCCAAAATGCTCCCAAAAACAGCATTGTGGAATATCCCAAACGCTCAGAAAATGACTGCTGAAGGGTCAACGTGCCTATTCCAGTCTTTCCTCAGTTTGCAGCACCATGGTTCCCATCTCAAAGAGGGTCAGAAAGCTCAGACACCTGCTCCAAAGGACCTGCGACATAGCACCTGCTGGTTTGACACTGGTGGGGAGTCGCTGCTCGCACCACCACGGTTACAAGGGCTCAGACCGTTAAACACTTCGGAGGTCTTTCCTCCTTCCTGGGAAACACCGGTGACTGCAGAGAGAATCCCCGGTCAACAGCGAGCACGCTGTAACACGCGGTGCCACCGGATGGTCCCCAGTGCTACGAGGAGCTGCTGCATCCACTGGTATAAATTTGGCTCTAGGTAAAAAAAAAACCCACAACTTTTGAGAAATTGTTGAGATTTTCTGCATTTGGATGATGCTGGTAGTTAAGACTCATCCTTCTTGTGGGGTTTCAGCTCTTTGTCTTATGTTATTTTAGCACCCTGTTAAGTGCTTTCCCGCCCCACCTTTAAATCTTCGAGTCACAAGCCTGCCTGGTGTTTGAAGATACGAGCAAGTTCCACTCTAATAGAGCTCCTCGCCCTACGCCTGACAGATGGGGATCTTTTAGAAATTGTGCTTAAAAAAGCATTAGTATCTTAATTTGTTTTTTAAAATCAAGTTCCAACTCAGAGCAAATTCTCACACCAGAGAGCAAGAGAGCACTGTGGTCCTACTGGAAGAGTTGGCACAATTCTACTAGTGATAAGAGCACTAGCTTAAGCCCAATTCTTTGCTGAAAGCTCCCTGCTCCATCGCACGGTTGGAAAGAGGTTACGCCACAAGGGAAGTGGTCTTAGTTAATGACCAGAAACGTGTTAACTGTGCAAAAGCAGTTCGGAATAGAAGCCACCATCTCATCTCTTCCCAGAAAGCCACCAGCTGCTGTAAGTCGACTGTTTTGTAATGGTTTGCTTTTCTTCTGGGCTGAAATGCAGAATAGTCAATATGGCAGTTAGAGTCTGCTGGCGACCAAGGGAGTCTGGCAGTGTCAAAAACCTATAGACGATGTTCTTGAGGTATTCCAGGTTGGCTCCCTCTCTGCTCTTATCTCTGAAATTCTTCTCAATTTCGCTTTGAAGTGCGGTTACCTCTTCCCGGTGCTTCTCCTCCTCAACCAAGATTTTCTCCTGGAGCTGGTGGACTTGCATTTCCAGCTTGTGCTTCTGCTTCCTCAGCGCTACGATCTCCACTTCTTTGCGAGCCAGCTGCTCTGCGTACAAGAAGAAGGTGGGCTCGCTGGTGGCAGAGAGGTGAAGAGCCTGGGGGAGAATCTCTGAGGAATCGTTACCCGGCGAGTCATTGCTAGTAATGTCAGTCCCTGACGCTAGGTAGTTTTTGGACCCTTGAAGCCCATAAGGCAACGTGACAGACCTCAGCTGCTCCAGCTCTTGGTCCTTTTCTGCCAGCACCGCCAGCGCTCGGTCCCGCTGTTTGTGCATCTCCTCCTCCAGCTTCAGCGCCCGTTCCCTGTAGTCCAGCTGACATCGCTCTAACTCCTGCCTATGAATTTGCTGCAGCTGGGACAACTCTTGCTTCTTGGCTTCCATGTCTTGCTGGTGCTGCTTCTCCATTTCATCAGAGGACAGCTGAAGCACAACGTATTTCTCTTTCAGGTCAGCCAGCTGCTCTTGAGCTTCCTCCAGTTCTTTCGCCAGATTGCAGTCTTTGGCCGACTTGTTCTTGAGAACCACTTGTGCCCTCATCTTGTACCTTTCAAACTCCTCCTTCAGCTGCTTCAGCTCCTGCTGATAGTACAAAGCAGTGGCCTTCTCGCCATCCCCAGCCTCAGTGCCCTTTGGCAGCTCCAGCTCACACAGCTTCTCGATGTCCAGAGCGGGCTGACTCTTCTTAGCTGCCACCTGCAAGAGCTTCTTCAGCTTCTCCATTTTATCCTTTAGAACATTAACGTCAAGATTGGCTTCTTCCACGTGGATATCAACAGGGGATCTGCTGGAGGCAGCGATGGCCAGGGTTTTGTTCTCCAGGTCCAACTGTACGATGCGGTCCTTTAGCTTCTGAATGACCCCTTGGTCTTTCTGCTTGGCTTTTTCGTAAGCGCCAAGTAGTTCTGACACTTCGGAGACTTGGCCCTCCAGGTCGGCGACTCGCCGCTCCTCCATCTGGGCGTGCTGGCGGAGCTGCTCCTCTGCCTGTGCGGTCTGAGAGCAGAGAAACACGGCGGGGTTAGGTTAGCACAACACTCTGGGCAGGAGGGCTGCGGTTTACCCGGGGCGGGGGCTTAACTCCGCCCTGCTGAACTCCAAACAAGCGCAGGGCCAGCCTTTCCCCTAGAACCCCGTACAAGCCACCACACTGACTCGGCCCTTCTGGGTATTTGTTTATTTTGGAATAAAATAAACTAAAAGCACTTTTGCTTTTGTTCCCTGCTCTGCAGAGTTCCTGTTACCAGCATTATCTGCATTGCTGTAGGTGTGCGGGGGGTGGGAAGCAGTGAACTCGCGTCACAATCTGCTTCAGGAGGTTTTTAAAGCACGTGTGCGCTCTAAAGCCTTCATACGTCTAACTGCAATTTACTTAAACGCCATGCTTTGTTGCACTGATATTAATATAACTCGGTGGTTTCCGAGTAGCTACAGCAAACACCTGGCGTTCACAGTTCTTACAGCTCTTGAGATCTGACTGACTAATAAGAACCCTGGACAACCACGGCAGCACTTGACAAGCACCATCATGAACTAAAACACAGCCAGGGTCAGGTCACCCCGACCTCTGTCGGAGAGAGGCTGTTAGAGACCGCTTCCAAAAAAGGGGCAATTAAATCAGCCTGACGCTTCAGATTAGAAAGAAGAAAACTTGTTCCAGGCTGCAAGGAGATGAGGAAGATCCCATTCCAGAGCGTTTCCAGAGGCAAGTTCGGTTACTGGTGCCAAACCCCCAATGCCAGCCCCAGAGCACGTTGGTTGCCCCACAACCTGCAGAGTTACACAGGTTCCTCTTTTCCACCACATCCCCCTTTCTAGCTCTTTGCTCTCCCCCTGCACGCACACAGGCTAGACCTTTCTCCCATATTTACCTTTCTTCTTTCCCTAGAGCACTCTGAGCTTCGCTGGAGGTTAGTTAGAAGGTATCTCCTTTCTATGAGCTCCTGGAATTGGACCTTGCACTGCACTTACGTACTTTACGAGACAGGACCACGCTCATTGCCGTAGCGGGTCAGAGGAAAGGTCTCTCCTCCCAAGCCCAGCCACTGTCATGCCAGGCGGTAACACGTGCAGAACCAAATGACACCGTGGAGGACAGTCACCACGTAATCACCTCAAAGGCTGCTCCCAGATCCAATGGTCACCGCCCCCTGGTAAATGATTTATTTGCTCTATCACAAACAGCTTTTATTTTCCTCAGGGACTATCATCTCATCAAAGCCACGATGCTCTCATTTATTTCAAATCTCTTGGACTCTGCGGGCCCAGGAAGGAGAATTTGCACTCCTCCAGCCTCAAACCCTGCCCCAATAGCTGCTGATACATCCCACAGAGCAAGCTGCTCCAGGGCCTGGGCAGGGGATTACCTTCCTCATCTCCTGCAGCAGCTGCACTTGGAAGTGGTTCTTAAGGCTGACCATCTCCTCCTGCAGATCCTGTACCCGGGGGTCTGGCTTGTTGTTCTCCTCCTGAACAGCCTGCAGCTTTCTCTTCAGGTCTTCCACCTCCTGGCTCAGCTGCTTGATCTGCAGCTCGTACCCCTCCGCGCGGTCGGCCATGCATGCCCTCCCGGCCAGCGTCTCCCTGGTCTCCTCCAGCTTCAGCTCCGCGTCCTGGCGCAAAGTCCTCTCGTTCTGCAGCAGCTTCTGTAGCTCTCGCAGCATGACAGCGTGGTCACTCTGTTCTTGGGCTCGGTCATGCTGCTGCGTGATCAGACGGGCTTTGGTCTCGGCTAGCTGTTCCTGGACGGACTTCAGCTCCGTCTCCAGCTTCTCGGTCTCGTCCTCTGCTTTCTTAATGGCGTCATCCAGGTCCTGCTTCATCTTCTTCTTGTCTGCTTGGTAGGAGGCTTCCATGCGGGACTTCTCCTGCGTGACTGTTGACAGAGCACTGGTCAAAGTGGCCAGCTGGGTCTTCAGCTGGAGCACTCTTTTATCGGCCTCGCTAGCAGCAGATGGCACATCCCCGCTGCTCGTGCTGACGCCGCTTTCTGAACCGCTCGTCTCTTCTGATTTAAGAGAGGAAGCGGCGGCTGTGGGCTTATCATCCTCAGGCCCCAGTTCACCCTTGGTACTGGCCAGACTGGCAGCAGTGTCTGCACTGGTAGCTGTCCCTGCGCTATCTTCGCTGTGAACCGAGCTCCTGTCATCAGCGGAATCAGCAAAGGAAGAGCTGGAGCCGGCCGCAGAGGCAGGCTGAGCACCGCTCAAGCCAATGTCTGCTTCATGAGACACAGACAATACTTTCAAGCTGGCTTCCAGGGCTTCCTTCTCTTTGAGTAGGCTCTTGTAGGCTCTGACGACATCCTTCAGCCGAACCTGGTACTGAAGAAGCTGCTTCTTCTGCGATTCAATAGTCTCTAGAAGATCTTTTTTACTCGGGCCACCTCCAAAGTTCATGCCAAACTTCTCCATGATTCAGGCAATCTGAAAGGAGAAAAATAGCACAAAGGCTAAACGAGCAGCATAGGCACATGCACCAGGAACAGTGTGGCCAGCAGGAGCCGGGCAGGGATGGTGCCCCTGTGCTCGGCACTGGGGAGGCCGCACCGCGAATCCTGGGGTCAGCTTTGGGCCCCTCGGGACAAGAAGGACATGGAGGGGCTGGAGCGTGTCCAGAGAAGGGCAGCGGGGCTGGGGCAGGGTCTGGAGCACAAGTGTGCTGGGGGGCGGCTGAGGGAGCTGGGGGGGCTCAGCCTGGAGAAGAGGAGGCTGAGGGGAGCCCTCATCGCTCTCTGCAGCTGCCTGAGAGGAGGCTGTGGGGAGGGGGGTCGGTCTCTTCTCCCCAGTAACCAGCGATGGGACGAGAGGAAACGGCCTCAAGCTGCGCCAGGGGAGGGTTAGATTGGGTGTGAGGAGAGATGCCTTCCCTGCCAGAGCGGTCAGGCCCTGGCACAGGCTGCCCAGAGCGGTGGGGAGTCACCGTCCCTGGGGTGCTCAAACACCGTGCAGACGTGGCCCTCGGGGACATGGTTTAGGAGGCCTGGGGGTGTTGGGTTGGCGGTTGGACTTGATGATCCCCGAGGTCTTTCCCAGCCGTAGCGATTCGATGATCTGCCACCAGCAGGAGCATGCGGCTAAGCAGGACCCCCACCCCGACGCCCCCAGGACCCCACACAGTGAACAACCCTGCAATGCATCCACCACCATGCCTCGAACCCCGCAAAGC
>VZTV01077281.1:210-17136 GCA_013400875.1 Anhinga rufa
TGCGCATCTAGGCTAGCTCTATAATAGCCCCTGTAAGTTTCCCCTTTCCTCCACCTCAGCTTATATAAGCTACTACCTACCTACTATTTTAGATCATACATAGCAACATGATCGGGAAAACAGAAACAACAAGCTTGGGGATGATTGCCCTCCCTCCCCTCTTTGTTTGGTTTTCTGGAACTACTTCATCCCAAACATTTGTAAATAGTGCCTGGAGTTACATTCCAAGTTCCAGCAGTAAACACTAAACTAGCTAATATATATAGAAGGATCCCTGTTCTTCCAGTGTATCCAGGCAACCTTGCAATACAAAGTTAAAGCACAGCTATTTGTTCAGAAAGTGTTTTCACAGCTATTTCCTCTTCCCCCTCTTTGACTTTTTCCACGAGGCACTATTTGTATTTATCATCTGGAGAATCTGTTCCCTTTTTCCTTTTTTAAAACTTTTATAACAGTTCATTTTAAGAGCAGCAAAGCACAGATATTTAGCTTACAATAAAGTTTAATTTAGTTTGTGAAGAATGAAAGACAAAGAGCAAAAGTCTCACAAGAGTACCTGAATATAACGCCTTCATAACATGCCGTGGTAACTCTGGAAATAAGATCATTTCCAAATGCTAAGGAAAACAAAATGCTGTAGGAGGACAAAAACATTTACACAAACACTAAAGAAAGCTGAAAAGGTGGTTTATTATATCCTACCTAATACTAGTTGAAGTTTTCAGAACGAGTTCCCTCAGAGAACATAGGTCAAGCTGAACTAAAATTTTTCCAAAGGAAAATATCAATTTTTATTACATTTTCCAATTGAGAGAACTTTGAAGTAAAGCCAACATCTCAATAGAAAGCGTTTTTCATTTCAAAATGTCAATTCAAAATGAAAACTGTTACTTTGACATATTGGGCACCTTTATTTTGCTAGGCAATGTTGACATTTTATGTTGATGTTTCTTATTTGAAAACCTCTCCAGAATATTTTTCTACTATATGGCTCAAAATTTCACCTTTTGGTTTCTCATCAGAATAGGAAGCATTTTTCCTACTATTAAAGCTTTCTGCTGGGCTACAGAAGTCTTTGCTGAACATCCCCTGCCCTCAGTGCCATTCTGTTCTCATGAAGTGCTCTGCAGTACATAGTTGAAATTTTTTTTATCTGAATAACAATCAATTAAATACCCCTCATTTAAAAAAATATGGAAACGTTAATTGTTTTCAGCCTTTGGGGTGAGGGTAGAAAGAGAAATAAGGAAAAAGCTCTGAAGATGTAATGACAGATTTTGGCAATAGCATTCTTGTGCCTTTTGCAAAGCAGCCTTAGTGTTTTCCAGCTATCTTTGTGTGTCCACCAAGCTAAACAGTGGGTGATGCCAAAGTTATGAAATCAACTCTTACTTCCTCTACAAAAGCAAAATCCACTTCTCAAAAGATAGTTTTTGCCTTTACAGAGTCTGCAGATCTGGGGTCATGTAGATGAACTAGGAAAACCAGCCTGACATGAGGAAGAGCTGGAATTAATTTGCCACGTTTAAGTACAGAGTCGTTTACACATCTCAAGTGTCCAGAATAAACTCCCATTGCCTTCTCCAGGCAACTCAGCTTCCAGCAGGGTCTTTTTCAGAGTGCTTTGTTCCTCAGTTTACCAAAAAGGAAGCAACGGGTGCAAGGGCAGATGCTGATTTAGTAAATGCACAGACTCCTGTTGAGCAAGTCGCTTTTCCTGAAATTGTTTATACTGAAAGCTGACTTTGAGAAGCTGAGGTCAGCAAAGGAATATAGTTTATGGTTTGGCCTCAGAGTTGCTGTGTAATTTGTCTTCCAAGTTCTGGTGTTCAGAGGAAACTATCTTCACAGTCACAGCATTTTTCCTCACCTCATTACAAAATCTTGGCTTGTTCTTGAACAGGTGAAGATCTTGGATGATTACTTACTGCTTGAGCCCATAGGGTGATATCTAAGAACAAAGGCAGCAGGTAAGGCCCACTACAAATTTCTTCTCATTTTGAAGAATTCTTTAATTCTAGCAGCTTCACTAAAGAATATGGTGGATTCCACTAATATTTATGGGACTGGTGAAACAAAACTGTTAATCGGTGATTTGTACCATTTGTCAGTGGTACCTCATAAAAATTAACCCCTAGGTCTTTGATGCTACGTTATAACTATCTAGTTCCAATGGTAATAAAGGAGAACATCACTGATTTCTTAAGTTCAGTTGTGAAGTACCAGGCAAACAAAACAGTGGAACAGCTAATAACAATACAAGAAAGATGCTGTTACAACACACCAATTTTCAGGGCCCTGAAATAATAAAATGCTAAAAAGGCAAAAAAACCAACCATAATCATGCATAGATCCCATTTCCCCATTATTTCCCAGTTAAAAAAGAAGAATATAACCCAGATAAAGCAAAACATTTCTAAAAAATAAGTTTCCAAAGGTCTCTGAAAGATGTCAGTGGCTGTTCAGCCACTGCAATATATTTCCTATTTCATTGCTCCCATACATCAAGGGAAACAGGAACAATGTTCTCATGGTTATGAAACACAGGACTGCACCAGAAAGTCAACAGCCCTGTTCATGCTTCCAGTGCAACTTCTACATAGTACTTTCTCTTTGTTTTGATTTCTCTTTTTTTTCTTTTAAACAAAAATAGTCATACCGAACAAACTAGCCAGAATAGAAGGGAAACAGTTCAAAAGGTGTTTTTAAATCACTTTTTCATCTCAGCTGGACAACATGGCAGAAATTCATAGTATTAATTGCAGCAACAAGGCTGGGTGAGTACAGGCTGCCTTGTGTGTTCCTGGCACATCAGGATAGCAAGGAATATTGGTTTTGCTGGTGATGAGCTTTTGTCTCGATAGGATCAGGGCTGAAATGTTTGCCATCTTCCTTCTAATGTAAGGTAGTTGCTCAAGCTTTGGGCACACACAAACATCACCTCCCTTAAGCTTTGTGTAAGCAAGCATCTTGGCAGGAGCTCACATTTCTGGATTACCTCTGCACATGAATATGACTTCATTTCCTTAAAAGCAAGAAGCAGCTACATAGAGGTTGGACCTTGTTTGGTAATTAACTCTGCCTTTTCCCCTTCTCAATCCCAAAAAGTTGGATATAAACACAAATATAATTCAGACATACAGCCAAAATAATAGCTTAGAGGGGCAAACTTTTCCAAAGAGAAATGGAGATTCTTCACCAAAGAAAGGCATGGTTCTGTTGTGGGACAGGGCAGTGCGTTACGATGCCCTTCCAGTTACCTGAACTCAGCAAGCATTACTGTCCAGCACCCCAAGAGTTACACTGCATCACCCAGATGGGCAAGGGAGGGCAGACCCACCATATAGGCTACGGGTATCATTTTTTCCTTTCCCCACAGGCAGGCACTTCAGTACCCAAAAGCTTTTCATAGCAATGGTACCATGTACTACTCTGGAGCCAAGTGCCTCCCCATTCTCCAACAACCCTTTCCACAGACAGCCTGGCCTGGTTTCTGAAAATAGGATCTGGTCCTCAAGCAAGGGCTTGTTCCAAAGCCCCATGAAATAATGGATTGCCTTCAATTATTTTGGACCATACCTACTACAGAAGGCCAACTAGAGATGGAATCCTGAAGACATAGAAAATCCCTGCACCTAGCAAGAGTGAAAGTGTGGGAAGGGTGATCTAGAGTTTTTGGCAGAAGGACTGACTCCTTCCCTGCTCTGATTTTAACAGCTGTTGCTGTTAGATGCTCCTAGGAGGGTGTCAACTTGGCAGGTTCACAGAGGAACAATAAATTTTCCCAGTCATGGAAAAACAACTGCTGCTGTTGTAGGATGATGGTGAAATCAAAGCCCTCCAACTCCTGAAAGTCAAGAGTAAAAACCACAGACCACTTGTAAATCAAGGAGTCAAACCCAAGGGGCAACCACTTAAAACAGATGGACCAGATCTGCAGTGTGACTTGGATACCACTATGTCAACTTATACCATGTGAGGGATCCATCCTTCATATTTCAAACCAGCAAACTTAGATTAGATTATGCTGGCCTAAATCATGAAAACATTCTTTTTAGGGAATGGCTGACACCCAAAAGAGAATTGACAGAGCACAGCTACTGTTAGCAGGGGAATGGAGCCCCAAAGACTTCTCTGGCCAGCCCCCTTGGAAGGGTCATGAGGTCAGAAGTGAGAAGGAAGTCTCCTTGCTAGCTCTACCAGCACTCCAGCAGGACTCCAACAGGTTGCAGAGCTACTTCTCCTCCAGACAGGAGTGCATATGCTCCTTCAAAATACATACTTGGCAGATGGAAGAAAACCTGATGAAGCAAGAGAGATTCAGAGAATTGAAACTCAGGCTAGGCACTGTCCTCACATACTCAGCCAGCAATCTGGAACTAACTTATCTGCTAGGAAAATGTAATTGCTGTCATCAGCAATTCTCTTTATACACTACAACTGCCCCAAACTACCACATAATTGCGTATTCCTTCCTTCCTTCCTTTCATGTACCAAGTAGCTAGCAGGTGCACACCCACCCAGCTTTCCCCATGTGAAATAACCACATGATTCCCCCAACAGCAATCACTCCCTTTCCACCAGATCTTGTCTCCAGGATTCTCAGGTATGCATAATATACACCCTCAATGGTGACATAAGCCTCTTCCACCCTCCTCCATTAAAAACCACATAGAATCCAGCAATGTGGTTTCAGAGGGACAAGGCAAACGTGCAAGACAAGTAGAGACATCTTGCCAACTGAAGAGCAGTTGGGATTAAGACATGAGATTCATCCAAGGCACAACTTCGTTGCCTTCATTTGGGTTATGCAAAGAATAGATTTGGCCTGGAGACCAAATTGATCCATCTGAATATAAGCTGATAGCAGTAACGAGAGCTGGCATGAAGTAGTGCAACTGCTGGAATCTCTCTCTCCTTGGTTCTTCACTGCTCAGCAGTCTAGCTCAATTCATCACTGTATTAAATAATGAAGTTCAGTTCTTAGCAATAGTTTATCCTGCCCAAAAATATCACATTCCAACCCTGTGGCAAACCTGAAAAGAGTCTAGAAATAGGCAATGAAAACATGAGACAGACTCCTCCACACAAAGGCATGAAGGAAAGGCCTACACAGTTCAAGGTGAAGACAAATCATGGACATGACAGACCTATACAGGCTAGACAATAGCATAGGGAAAGCTGACAGTATCATGTACCCATGGGGGAAGCAAGAGTAATCAAAGTCTTTACTTACATCACAAGCATTTTAGCTGCAGTCAAAAATAGAATTATCTTCCTCTTCTCCAAAACCACAAGTTAGACACACTGATAATAATTCAGAAATAAGCAACAGATGTTGGAAAAAAGTTAGAAAGGGTCTTAAGTTTGTGTACTTTAGACCCTATGAATAAGAACTCCATTTAGAAAGAAAATTCTACCTTTGGCCTGGTTGTTCCATTATCATCTACAGGATTTCTTGGGTCTGTCTCAAAAAATGTGTGCTTTGGAGAAGGGATGCTGGTCTTCTGGTCACTAGCCTGTCTTGTTTAGGACTTACTGTGCTACACACCCCCGCTTCATTGGTTGGATGTAGAGGGAAGGTGGGTCCCGAAGTTCAATAAAATGAGATCTGCGCTTAGAGTATCTAAAAATTCAGGCATATTCTGACCTGGGGACCAATTGAAGCACGCTTTAACCCAAGTCCTCAGTTAAGCAAAGATGCCTACTGACTTTTATGGGATGTGAATCCAGCCCTTTATGCAACTGTCTCAACTAGATTTCCCTCTCATTCAGCAGTACTCTCCATCACATTGTATAGTTGCATTTCAGCTCTGAGAACTGCTGTTTATCACACTCCTTAAACAGCCTTTGAAATGTTCCAGATTCCAGCAATCAGAGGTCCTTCCTGTGATGAGGCCTGGAATTTATTCTGCTCCTTATTGTTAAAAACCTAAACCAGTTCTTTTGGTATCTTAAAAGATGGAAGACCTCCTTGCTTTTTCTCATCAAATGCACGGGGTTATTTCAGTTACAACAGGAGAAAATTCAAGAAAATTGCTTCAAGTACCACAGTATATATAAAAATGCTGCTTATTAACTTATAAATTTAGTCTTTATTCTAGTTTTAGGTGCAACTGAATCCGCCTCTTGCAAGTGCTGGCCTGCCTGAAAAGCAAATCTAGTTCAAGGATTCCCAAACCGTACCATTTCCAGGAGTTAAAAACAACAACAACAACAACAACTAACAAAAAAAACAAACAAAAAAACAACCAACCAACCCTGGGAGAATTTTAAAACATGAACATTTGTAAAAGAAAGAGGGAATGGGTGAGGCAAACATCCTAACTGGAAGATTAAAGAAAACAAAACAAAACAAAAAACCCAGGTCACGTATTGGCTTGGTTGTCCCATTTGACATGCACTGTAACACAAGGGGAATGGTTAACTTCAAGTTGGAACAAATTTCCTCTGGAACACCGCCCTTCAGGAGGGAGATGAGCTGCCACCAGCTCAGCCCCCGCAACGATGCTGCCTCTCAGACAGCAGTTGGCATGCCGAGGCCTGGCACTCTCCTCGCACACGTGGAGGTATTAGTGCACATCAGAAGTGAAGCGCCGAGCGTGCTCTTGCCAGCAGCAGCCTGCTGAGAAGGGGCATCCAGGAGCTCACCACAAGGCCCTTGGTACTTTTGCCTTCCTCCGCCCACAGAGCCAGCAGTCACTGACAGACCAAGGGTGTGCTCCAGATGCTTCCAGGTGGAGACCAGCCACTGCAGGTAGGCCAAGCAGGAGCCCCAGGGCATTTGGTTTGTGTAAGCTCTCCAGCAATTCCCAGGAGCAGTGTAAAGCCTGGCCATGCATTTGTGGTCTCCGGATGGGTCCAGCTGGGTAGGCAGCACCTCTGACCACAAACACTTCTAAGGAAAGGCTCCGAGTTATCAGTTGGCTCAAAATGTGTTTACTCACGCCTGCCTGAAGCCTCCTGAGTCCTTAGAGGACTGCTCATTTGGGTCAGTCAACTTAGTAGTTTGCATCAACAGTCTGGGACATTGGCATCAAGCTGTCCATTAGCATTAAGTCCACAGGATATTTGGATAGCACTGACATGAAGTGACTTATGGCAAGTTTCAGATGAAGAGGATGTTTCTGAACACTTCAACTTCTGTTTCCAAAACATTTTTGGCTCAAGTGGTAAAGCTCTCTGGAAAATACTGTTTATGCTGGTGTTGTATAAATACATCATGATTATACTCTCTAGCAAGAGCAGAGGTCAAGGATCCTACTATCATTAGGAAGGTGCACCTACTCTGTTTTATTAATATTGATCAAGTACATATCAAGGTTTTTAAAACATCTTCAGTAATTTAGGACCAGAGTTCATGAGGAACTCAACATCTCCTTATGGCTAAGTAAGGAAGATGCTTTGAAGAGATACTTAGAAGAAATCCATTTTTAGCAGGACTCAGCAGTTCTATGCTTGTCACCCTGGGATTCCTTACTCTGCTTAACATAAACAAAAGCATGCAGAGGACATATGTCCAACTCATGTTGTGCATGCATTGCAGGAGTAAAACATTGGTGTTTGAAAAGCTTAGCTTCTCTTCTAGTAGAGCCACATCACCTGATGTGGTTAACTTGGTTTGCAATTTCTTTTGGGGGGAGTGCCGAGAGGTCCCAAGGCCTTATAGTTTATCGGTACTGTACCTGCTAACAGCTGAAACTCAGCTTGCCTTGCAACTGTCATACATACAAGCCAGCAAACACTTTTTTTCCCACTTTCTGCTGACCACTGTAGAAGCTGGAAGGCTATCCATGGAGGTTTGCATACATGGGCATGTGTGTGAGTGCACAGGTGAGAGTGTGTGTGTGTGTGTGCACACATGCATCTGTATGAGCAATGCCCTCTAGAGGGAATCAATGTCCCAGCAAGACAGTTGCTCTGAAGCCAAGGGTGCCAGCACTGGTTATTGCTGGCCACAGCTGCTGAGACCACTCTCATCACTGATGCTCTCAGCTAAAAGACTTCTGAGAAAGGTATTCCATGAAACAAAAAGTTAAAAGTGCATTGGGGTTTAAAAAAAAAAAAAGAATCTAGTAAGTGCCATTCTCTGGCAATTACTAAGTGCCCCATTGGAGGATATTTGACAGAGCTGACTGCGGGGTGTACGAGTTTCCTCCCGAAACACTATGCTGAATATTGGGGCCAGGGAAGCAGAAAAGATGAATCAGAAGCTAATTCTCACTTGATGAGGCCTTTGCAACAAAGGGCTGGTTTAAGAGCACCAACTGCCTTAAGGTCCTTTCCTACCAGCAGAGTGTCTTTAAAGAAGCTGGTCTGCCACTCAGGATCTGTCTGCATTTGGGGGAACATATATCAGCTGGCCAGAGAGATGGGTAAACACCGAGTAAAACTTAAGTGAACTAATTTCCTCCACCAATGGACCCTTTCAGCCAGGTCAGAGCAGGCAGACTTGTAGAAGACAGAAATGCTTTTGGTGTTGCTATCCTTCTCTGCCAATCCAATGCATGCACACAATATACCCCTCTCCAGGTACTTCTGAACAGTAGTTAAAGAGAGGGAGCCTTTATCTGATTTGGGGTTTCTGAAAGCGTCCGCATAGGGAACTTTCTTTCCAAATGCAACTTGATCTAACCTTTCTATATATGACTTTGATCTATAGACCCTGACATGAACACAGCTTTCATCGGGGAGCTGTCATTTTGGAAGAAGGTCCCAACAGAGCGAGTATATTTATATCTCAAACACTTTGTAAAGCTGTTACATACAGTACAGTCTATTCTCTTCCACTGCATATGTATAAATAGTCTCCTCCTCATCTAGGGGTCAATTGAGCTTGTACCTCTGTCCTCCAAACTCAGAGGCTCACTCTGTGTCTGCTTGTGCCTAACAACTGCTTTAGGTACACGAGTTTCTGCTGTCACACATGCTTTAAATCCCAACACCACAGATCCACCAAGGAGCCTCCAAGACTCCTTTAAAACCTAAAAAGCAGGTAGTTAGCTGAAAAGCCCACCTGTAAAACCTCATGTGCCAGAAACTGTGAAAACATCCTGAGCTGGGCCTGCTGCAAAAACCCCAGCTACGGGGACAACAGTCAGAGAGAGCACTGACTGGCTTCTAAAACTATTTCAGCCAGTAATTTTGTGGCCAAAAGCATATTACAGGATGTGGTAAAGCAGAATTCATCCCTGGGCTTTCCAGTTTAGGGCCAGGGCTCGATTCCAGCTTTCCAGTGTGTATACTTGGCATAGTATAGCCTAGGTCCTGCTGCAAACCCAGCCCTTCTGGTACCAACCAACAGAAAATACTGAAATATCTTCCTTGACTTTCTAGTCTATTCTATTTATGGCTGCCAACACAGGATTCTTTTTATTTAGTGCACACTTTACTAGCTCCTAAAGACTAGTATCCCTGTTGAAGTAGACTCTATAGTCCTTCAAGTTGAGAGGGATTCAAGAGTCTAATGCACTCAAAAGACGCCTATTTTATCAGGTAAGACAAAAGGCCTCCTAGCTGGTGAACATCCTACTCACCCCAGCCTTTTGCTGAGATCGAGAAAAAGCTGTACCAAGGAGTTGGTACAAGGGTGATGCTAGCTTAGAAATGGAAGAACCTCTATCGGCTCCTGCAGTGTTTATCCTCCCTCTAAACCCTGCGCATAATTTATCTGCTCTCCAATGCTTTGTTCAGTCTGGCTTTAAATGACTCGAGCATTAAAGCTCCTTGAGTTTATACAGACCAACAAGCCAGCAAGTAGGAAACACTTTGCCAAAAGCCAGCTTACATATAGCTTTTGCCTCATTTTTGTCATCTTGCTGCTCTTGTTCAAATTTTTTATCCCTCAAGGATTTTTTTTTTGTAATGCTTTCTTTTTTCGCCTCAGAGTGGGACTTGGTTTCCCAGTGACTACTGGACCTTAGCTTAGCATTTGGGAAACTTAACAGAAAAAAAAAAATCAACCAATAATGTTTTACAGTTATCAGTAAAACTTCTAATGCTTAGTCATTCTTCAAAAATAGTGCAAAAAATTATCTTTCCAAACCTCTGGCCAAGCCTGCTGGCCAGATTTATTTATACATGATCCCCAAATCCTGAAATCATAATAGGTCCAGGAAAAGAGAAAAGAAGGAAAAGAAATGCACTTCATGGGATCTTCAGCTGGTTAAGTCCTGTGCCGGGAAAGGAGTTGGACTTGATGATCCTTGTGGGTCCCTTCCAACTCAGGGCATTCTATGATTCTAAGTCCACATCTATTTCTGCTTGATAGCCAAAGCCAATTTGAGCTCCGTGACCACCATTGTTCTCCATTTATTAGACTTGCTAATGTAATTTCTAAAAATAGAGAGGAACTGTATTTTTGTTATATTAGAACATGAGTTTTTCTTAAAGACTGGGATGTTAAGGAAAGAAGCCACTAAGGGAAAAGGCAGGAAAACATTAAGAACATTTCCTTCAGCCAGCTTCTAAAACACACTGTGCATTTCCTCTCTGCATGAGTTAGAGAACAGTTTTGGAAAACTGTTGTTTCTCATACGCTTTCATCTCACGGCTGGTTTCAGAGACAAGTATTCACAGTTGCATGAAACAAAGCGAGAATCTGCTATTTGCAATTATTATTCTTTTCTTGATCTATAGGAATCTGGAGTGCTTACATATGGCTCCTTTTGTCCTTTCAGTCCCATTCCTGTCACCAGCCTGCTGGCTTGGTGCTGGGCTGCCCACGCCTCACCCATAGGACTGCCCCCCCAGATACAAAGCTGGCAGACAACCACATCCCTACCATTTGCTCTTGCAGAGGGGTCCGGCAGTTATAGCTGAAGAAAGCAGGATGACTTGGCTATCCCAGCCAGCTACATGGACACTATCAGCAGCTCTATTGCTTCCCTTTTCCACTCCCCTATTTGCTGGACACAGACTACTGTAATCGTTTTGCTTTAAATCTAAGCAGAACCAAACATTTTACACATGCTTTCCTACTGAGGTACTCTGTATTTAAGAATGTACATGGCAGTTTCCCCTCTGAGGATTTTTAAGATATTTGAAAACATAACTAAGCTTCATCATTCCTGAAGCTGGTTAATGGTGGAACATATTTTTTCAAGATGCGCAAGCTGAGGTTCATCAACTCGTTCAAGATTATACATTTCCATGGCACAGGTGAGAAAACCCATGAGACTGAGTGCAGATCCTCATTTCTGCTGCCTGTGAGCCATAAGGCACTTATGAACAGTCCCACTTTTCTCCCTGCCTCTCTCCCAGCAGGGCTCAGTGAAAAATATCATCTTTTCTTTCCTGGCCTTGTCTGTCTCATATCTGTAGACACCACAAATTATACCTATCAACCCTCAGAAATACAAGTTACTCCCATTTCAGAAACATGTTCTTTTCCTGATGACTGTTCACTTGGGCCTGTCAGTGATGTCCCCTGCTGTGTAGTATGTGCAGGTGGAAGGTTTGGCCATGTCAGACACCAGCTACCACATCCTGAGCCCTTGCAGAACAGGCCTTTGCCATTGCACCAAGAGAAGGCAAGGCACTAAACAGTATTTGCAAGAGTATCTGAATTTGGCCCTGAATGAGCGCCAAATACTTGAGACCTGAATATGAATGGACTAACCTCAAGGAAAACTCATGTGTTAAACTCAGCTATGTTTCCCATAATAAACATGAACTCCACCACTAACACTAGGCAAAATTCCCATGCCTCTTTTGCCCCACAGATCACTTCTCTGTACAACACCAGCCTTCACTCTCTTCATATTATTCCCACCCAGGGGTCCTGAAGGCTGTGTGATGGGAGCACAGAACTGGACTGGGTGAAACAGCCTGACATACTCCAGCATGCTATAGCTGCTTCTTCTGATCCGGGTAATTTATCCTATGTTCCACCTAAAGCACCTCCAGGACCCTACAAATGCACACGTGCAAGAGAATAAAGATATGTCATGAAATCTGCAGGCACACATTTACCCAGTGGGACGCGAACAATCACCAGACAACACTAGAAACCTTTATTTGTCTTCTGAGAAGTACCTTCCGGGTGTCAGCAGAAGGGCACGTAGTTGATCTAACTTTGCCAGGTCAGTTTTAAGCACAGGCTGCTCCCATTTGCCTCCTCCTTGCCTGTTCAGCGCGTCTTCCCTTCCTGGCATGCAGCAGCCTTGAGAGGAAAGTTACTGTGCCCAGAAAGGGCTTGGCACTGCACTAATGTATATTGACAGTGTGTTTTCTTCCCTGGCACCCGGCCACGCACAAATCCCCTTTCTGAGTCACTCCCAGTGAGAAAACCAACACCCGCATTTTGCTCTGTTGAAATGGTAAGGCTGGGAGAGCAAACACAAAAGGAGCTGCCTATCAGGGGCTGAGCTGATGTCTGGAAGCATTGGAGGCAAGGGGAGGGAATTCCTATAAATGCAGCATAACACTGATAAAGGGGAAGGAAAAAAAGGTAAAGATTGCTGGAAAAATACCACTTGGCAGGGCAGATGATACACATTTCCATCAGTGACCTATAGCGAAAGTCAAGGCTCACAGGCTAGACTCTCACTTTCAATTTTTCCTCTTACTATTTTTATTGCCATAGCATTTCTTGCAGACATCGGAGCCAGTTTTGCCCTGCTCTGTACAAGTGTGGCATATGCCATCTTGGCAAGTACCAGGGTTGAAACAGGGACCAGCAGAGCAATAAAAGAAGGATTGTCTGCAGCTTGAGGTGGAAAGCTAGGCCAGCCAGCTGGGAGCTGTACCAGACCAATATCCTCTGCAGATCGGGCACAGATGTGGACATGTAACCACAGGCCAGTTGTGTTACAAAAACACATCATGTGGACAAACCACGCCTCAAATGCTTACAGCCTAAAAGGCAACAGAGGCAGGGGAAGAATGGGACAAGCAAAAGACTGCTAGCTAAGGCGAGAAATGAGTCTCTAATTTTCTCAAGAGCGAGATCAAAGCATGGAAGTTAATCTAGATCTCTCAATTACTAGGGAAGAGTAATTCACAAACCTGCACTTCTAGCAGAGTCTTTGCATTTGTATATGCAGGGTCCAGAAATGGAGAGGAACCTGAGGTGACATTTTCTCAGTAACCTAGTTCCCCTTGGGCTGCTTGGCCAGAGTGATTGAAGTTATTAGTTACTTTCCGCTGAAATGAAACAGGTGGAAAGAAGTAAGTCAGAGGCTCACTTGGCTAAAGGTAACCCATCTAAGCAGAACAAGCATCAGCAGGGCTCCATTCAAGCACTCCAATGACTGAGTCCTCTCGGAAACCTTTAGACGTGGCCTCTAATACACATCTCAAGTCAGAAACATGGCAGTGCATATGAGTCATAGGTCACTGTGAGAAGCTACATCACTGAGCCAGATACTTGTAACAGGAGCATCTCAGGCATGTTTGGGACCATTTACAGAATCACCAGCTGGCAATTCCTTCCTGATCTTTCCTCAGAGCAAAGGCATAAAAATCAAATATATAATCAGGTAACTGATTACACTTACCGCATACTTGAAAGCAATCCTATACTCCAGGCTGCTAAAAGCTAGGTTGAAGAGCAGGTTTCTGTTTTCAAAGCCCTCTCTGGCCAGGCAGTAATTAGATACTACAAACAGAGGGTCCTTGGCTATGTCTGTACGCCATTTCTCTCAGCCCCTCCTCCAACTCCTATAGCCCCCAAAGTTGCTTCTAGCAGCCCCAGTTGCTTTTCTTTCTCTAGAGATGCCTTGTTTCCCCCTCATCCTACTCCAACAGCTCTCCCAAGCCTCCTCTTCTGCATATCACCAATATTTGACCAGTGTTGCATGTGTCAGCAGTAGCACACTGACATTCTTCTAAGAGCATAGACAGAGGCATTGATACCATAGAAGCACCAAGACATACTATAGTGGGAAGCAGGAAGAACAGCTGCTTGAGGAATCATCACAATCTCCTACAGCACTTGTACCCTCAAGCAGTTGCTTGATAAACAGGTAATCATTGAGGTGCTTGAAAACATGACAGAGTCTGGATGCACTCTTCTTTCTTCCCTTTCAGATACTCTAAATCAAGAGGTGCCTTACTTTTAAGACTTAAAATACACTCAAACTTTGGATTTGAACAGATGTAGCTATCCCAAGTTACTGCATTAGAGATGGAGGAAAAACTGCTAGCATATTATAGCCTTGCAAGGAGAAAAGGCAGATCAACTAACCTATTTCCATAGCTGCACAGTGTTGTGTGCTATACACCAAACAATATACAATCCACACACCAAGCTACATACGATCTCATACACAATAGACCAGGATGCCCACAGGATTAAGTATAACTTACTGGTTTTAGGCAGATACTCCAGTCCACACAATCCCAAGAAGCAGTAATCAGTGGGATAAGTAAAAATATGAGCAGACATTGAATGACTTCAAACACCTGGGAATAGTACAGGAGACTAAACCTTTATCACGTGGCAGCTACCATGGAATGGGATGTAAAAATAAAACTAAATGAAAATGAAGATTGCACACAAGACAAACTCAGTAGAGCTCAGCATCTCCCAAGATCAGGTCTCACACTGGGCATTGACCACAATATCACTAGTATCTGTCCCCAAAGCACTCATCCTTTTCCTGTCTCCCGACGCTATTTCATGACAAGCGCATCTCCCCTTCTGCACATTCATGCTCATGTTTAAATGCATCTGTACAGCACCAGCTCACACAGGCCCTCACAACCAGTTTGTTAACAGTTGCACCCACCCACAGAATTTCTTTTGGAAGGAGAATGAAACAGGAAGAGTCAGCACTCGCCACATCAGGATTAACCAGAACTACTATAAAAAGTACAACAGGAAAGCATACTTCTGATGCATACTATGAGGCTTCTCAGCACTTCAAATTATAGTAAGAGCCTTCTATACCCAAGCTACATAAAGGAGTCATCAGTTGCACCTAGAAGCAGAATTGAGGTGTGGAAAGGTGAAGTTGGAATTATCTCCAAATCTCATGGCTGAGGACCTTCACCTGAGCTCTGTGCTGTGTGGATATTTTTTTGGCTTCCCCTTCTTCCCCTGGCATACACAGACCAGCTTAGACTACCCTATATGACTGCTCTGGGACAAAGCCTTTGGTTTTTCCAAAGCATGGCTTCAGACTTATGTATTTATGCACACGTGTATATCTATACAAACAGGACCGGTCCTGTTGAGTCAATGGAGAAACACCACTAGAGTCAGGTCAGTGCTTCTGCAAAGCCCAGACCATGGACTGGGGCACATCTGTACCTGACATGAATCAGCACAGGTATTTTTTTCACCACCTGAGGATCTAACACTAAGTGCCTCTGTGCTCATTTAAAACAAACAGAAAAGAAAAGTTACAGGTCCTAGGAAAAAAAGCACGTTTGTTTAAAAACAGAGCAATCACCTCTTCATGCTAACAGCAGTACCAGGTGCTGGAGTGATATCGCTACCCTTGAACTTATCCTTGCATGAGTCATCTCTGAGATTGTTGAAGCTGACAGGTTGTTTAAAATCACTGCCCGTGGATTACATTCAAAGGGAGCTTTAAAATATTTTCTAATTATTTTTGCTTCCACTCCACCGAACATTGTTCATCAAGAGCTATTTCCAAAACACGCTGTATTGTAGCAGTGCTGTACTCCACAGGAGATGCACCGATTGGGCTGGACACCTTCCAGCTCAAACTGTCAGATGACCAAGCTGTTCTCATTCGTAGAATAAGGTGCTCTTTATGTGCAGGGAATTTATAATTTCTCTTTATTTATGCAAAGGCCAAAGGAGAATGCATGGCTGTGGGGAAATGAAGCTGCCTAGCTTGATTTTACATTTTGATGTCCATGCACTTCATAATATAGTAAAACTTAACTTTTCTTCATTTGTTCCTTGTTTTGTTTTCCAGGGTGTTATTTCTTCATGCTGTGCATAAAGACCTGGCCCGTACTCTGCCCATGGGGACATGACAACATGCAATACACAGCCCCTTCCTGTGAGTGCAGTAGGAGCAAATTGGAAGCAATTTTGCAGCTCCAAAGCTTTGGGATCCAGCTCTAAGTCTTGCACTGATTGCCGGGCTTGGCTAGCACTGTGTGATACACAGCAGTTTGTTTGCAGAGATTTCACCCTTCTCCTGGTTTTCCTCTACTACTGCATTCCTTTTTTTTTGTTGTTTTAAACACATCCAAAGCTTAGTATGGGGGAAAACATGAATATAACACAGAACAAACCCCAGCACTTCAGAGTTGTCTGAAAGTATCCCAGAAAATGCAAAAATCAGAGCTTCTAATGAAAAAAAAAAACAATTCAAATTTGCCTAAAAAGTGACACTTTTTTCTCTGGAAGGTTTCTAAGCATCAGAATCCTTTTCATGACCTCCCTAATTTAGAATTGGTGAAACACATGATGTTATCCATGTTTCACTGTTTTTAAGTGTCATCCTAAGATATGTTGGGAAATGTTTTGAAAAAAGCATTACCATACATTGCTAGTTTACATCAGAATTGTTATCAATGTGTAGAGACTGTATATAAATAAGTGGATCTAAGGTACTCATTAAAATATTTTCAGTAAAAATGGCACAAGATTTATTCACTCCAAGATGTTCTAAAAATTAATCAGTTTTAAAAGTTTATTTTCTAAGCCTCCAAACTGCTTTTACCAAAATAAAGTCTTTAAAATTAATCTTTCCTCAGAAGCTTTGAAAATTTATATTAAGAATTTCAAAAGCCCTAATTTTCCTTTAAAAAATAGTAATACTTCTGTTAGCTATCCCATCAAGCAACAGCTCTGAATCTGATTAGAATAGGTCCAAGACACTAAGTTTATTCTTAGATCTGGATTCTTCCAGAGCTCAGTTTTCCCTCCATAGCCATGCATATTTTCCTGATCATGAGTGTAGGTGAAGAGATCTGCAGTTCACACACACACACAAAAAA
>VZTV01077292.1:1006-18118 GCA_013400875.1 Anhinga rufa
AAGGGTTTTACAACTTCAGATGTTTCTCACTGACGCAGAGCCCTTTTTCCTTCAAAAATATAGATTATTTAGACATAGTTTCTTTCTTCTGATAGTAAGGCACACAGAAGGGCTCACTGTGCAGGTACCCTTAGGAGTACCTTATTCCTTGGAGGAAGCAGGGTGAAATCTTCCTTCTGCCTGCAGGAATCAATTTTTCTGGGTGACAAAAACCTGACAATTATTTGCATTCTCTATGTAGAGGATGCTCCAAAGAAAGCTGCTGTTGTCTTTCATTTTGTAATAAGGAGGGACTTCAGGTACATTTCTCAGCATGTGTGATTAAGTGAATAATTAGGCCATTTTTTCTGATAGTCTTTGTAGCCATCCACCTAGGTTATTTCTACATTCTCTTCCTTGGGATTTTCATGGTCTCTGATCTTTGCTCAGTTTTCTTTTTTTTTTTCCCCCCAAGAGGGTTTGGGTCTCCACATCCCTTACCAGTTCTTTCCTCTTGAAATGAGTGCCTGTTGCCTCCCAACGAGGTAGACATATTAGGGTAAATCAGAAGAGGAGAATAAGGTATGTGATGTAGTGTTGCCTACAAATTCTGGTAGCATGATGTGTTCCAGCATTTCTAGTTTGCATCCTGGAGTGAATTAGCATTTAGAAAGTTGCCAAGAAATCTGGAAAACTCATTCAAAACAGAAGCTCATAATAAATTGCACAATTAGTACCTTTGCTCGCACAAGACAAAATTTGGCAGGGCCAAACCTATAATGCCTTTCCTGAGATTGCATGACTTCCTACCACTTCAGGATTCCAAAATCTACTTAAATCAATGGTTCATGCTGGAGAGTGAAGGTTGTCTATAGAGCTGTTTAGCAGACATGGATAGCCCTTGGACACAGCATGTTCTCTGCTACCGTGGTACAAAGCGGGTGTCACCCAGAAGCCTTTCTAAAGGAAAAGCAAGCCAAATTCTGAGTTACTGGTGCTTGATGTTCAATGAAGTCCTGTTACAAGCTTTGTTTCAGCCCAGCTGTAGTTGGCCAGGGAATAGAAGACAATACAGTGCTTGGTGACTGCATATGGGTAGCAGGACTTCACATGGTTCTCTAAGGTTTTCTAAAGTTTTGAGACTTTCAATAGCTTTCAATAATCAAAGAATAATTTGAATTATTCAGCTAGAGTCTTACTGATGAAATAAGTGGTTTAGGATCGATTGGACTTAAGTTTCCATAGAGCCAGTTGGTCCATACTTGTTCCTCACATTTCGCATCTGCAGATGTAAGGGGTTTTTTGTTTGTGTGCATTTGTTTATAGCACAAAAGTTTTTGGCTGTGGTGCTCTGAGAAAGGTAGTTGAATTTATTACAGACTTTTCACAGACATTTGTGAATTCACAAACCTCCAGTTTGGTTCAGTCAGATGCACAGAAGCAATAAACAAAATTTGCACATAAAAAACCCAGACAACCCGTGGCCTCATGGAAGCTATGCATTCCTTTACAAGAAAAAATAATATATTCATGGATGTATAAAAAAAGGATGACTTATTTTCCGGTTTGGTTGATGAATTTAATTGCTTCTAGTTTGTGAAGTTTTACAAAGATTTCTTTATTACTGGCCTCTCCCTTTCATGTCGTAAGGCGTTGGTATTGCACACTGGGTATTTTGTCTGACATACGCAACCTTCTTCTGGGTAGAAGGCAGTGCTACATGTCTGCCTTGCTTGAGTGAATCGTATGAGATGATGCTACTTGAGCCTTGCTGATGTCAAGACTGTTACCCAGTGCGCTGTGGGCTCAGGTCTGTGGGCTGTATGTGGAGATTCATTCGGTCCTCAGTGAAACTGTTCTACATGGGATTTTCAGATGTGGCTTAAAATAGGTGCAGTTACGATAACCAGGATAACACTGTATCGGCATATTCCTCACGCTTGCATCTATATTGTTTTAAGGATTTTGATAATTTTTGTTTTGAATTACAATTAGTAGTTTGGTAGTCACTAGCAAAGTAAGGTATCTTTTGGATCTAGACAGAGAAAGTTTGGTTATATGTCACGGCTCATACTTGTTTGCTTGGGTATATCAGAATTTCCTTATGGAAATTACGAGAGTACTGCAGGCATGTGCCAGATCAGAATAATGGCATCAGTGAGTCCTGGCTTCGGTGAGTCATCCTTGGATGGTGGGTTTCCATGGGTGAGGAACATGCTTGTTAAATTTTTTTTAAGCAATGCCAAGTCTGTAGTTTCTGCTCAGCAAAGATTTAAGCTTCACAGTGTATACTCCAGGGAGTAAATACCACTTTCCTAATAATTCCTGCTTCGTTTCTTCCCAGCTCTGACTGAAGGTTATGTTGGCTCTCTGCATGAAAACAGACATGGTAGTTCTGTGCAGATACGGAGGCGAAAGGCATCGGGGGATCCTTACTGGGCATACTCGGGTGAGTTGGCTTCTTCAGAGGACTGAAACATGAAATATCTCCAAAATTAAATTGTTTACTTGCTTTTTGTTACTACTAAATAGTTTAAACTAGTTTTACAGTGTATTTTCTTCTGCTGACTTCCTTGCAAATTCCCTCTACACACATCCCCTCCTCTCTTGCATTCCTGCCATTTACCTGCAGGATTTGCCTTATTACTCTGCTTCTTCCCTCAGTCTTCTTTTATTTTAGCTCACCCTTAAAAAGGCATGCTCCCACAAACTCATCTTTACTCTCCCTGTCCAATCAGTACGTTCCCAAACTCACCATTTGCTTACCCTGTGGAGCCTTCTAGGAAGACTGTATACATCCAGATTAAAAACAAACAAACAAACAAACAAACAAAAAACAACAAAAAAACCAACCACCAAACAAAAAAAACCCCAACCTACTAGAAATTTTACAGTTATTTCCTTTGTGCATGTATTTTTGCGGTAGTGTATAATGTTGACAATGAGACCTGTCAGTGCAGCATCACACCAGGATGCGTGATGCTGAGAAAGTAGGATATTGGGAGGGTATTTTATTGTTTGTCCCACTGCTCTTGTAAGTCTTACAGAAAACCTGATGTGTCTGCACAATTTTGAAATGCCACAAATCAAAATATATTTCAGAATGATGTCTTTGATGTATGGTTTGATGGTTGGTTCTGGTCTAGAAAATTCCAGGTCTGTATTTGAAGTTGTTAAAAAACCCAAAACTTGGAATCATGGTAATAGCTGTGTTCACTCTATGGAAAAATGTCTAATATCTAGAAAGTTTTTATGAAGATATCAAGCATCGTAATGAACTTGTGCATGCTTTTTTGGAAGATCTGAGATGCATGTCAAACATTTGGTGCTTGTCCAAGAGGAGTGTTGTGCAGGCCTAGTTTCAGCTGAAGGAAAAATATTACTTTCTAAGAAGTCTGAATACTGATACCAGATACAGGCAAATGTTAATTTTTGACTGCCAACTCCTCTCTTTTATACAGACCATAAATTTCATTGGAAATGAATGATTATAGGTAAGCTTAGAGTTTTTTTCCATTAATACACAAAATAGCAGGTGCCACAAGTCTTCTCTATTAGATCTCAAAATACAACGTATCTCATTTGCAAATGAGGTCATGCAAGAAAAACAAATCTAAACATTTTAGTAATGTAGAACAAATGATCACTTTTTGTTGAACTTTGAGATTATCAGATGGACAAATATTGCCACAAGATATACTTCCATATTGCAGCTCAAAATAACTTTTTTAGATTTTAAGCCCCCAAACCCCTAAAGAGTAGAAAATGAGCAGAGGAAAAATTTGTATGTTGGAATGAATGGCCTGTTCCTATCTTCTATCTTGTGTAAAATATTACCAGTTAAGTGCCACTTGGCAGGTTTATTTTGTTTCTATTACTGAAAAAATGTATTTTGGAATATTCATGGCAGGTAATTAAATGAAAATGTTTTTTTAAAAAGGGAAAACACTAGTGGAGATATTCTGTTGTCCTATGTGTCAAAACTCCTTGCTTGCATTACTGGACTTATTTTAACTAGTCCTGGTTAAAAAAAAGGGGGGGGGGGAGGACAAAACCCCAAAACAAACAAAGCAACAAAAAATCACAAACCTACCACACACCAGTTTATGCATAGTCAGTTTTCCTAATTCTATTTTTGTGATGGTGGTGTTCTTCCTTTTGTGAGTAATATCACTTGTTCACCCCTCCAAAAAAGCTTTTACCACCCACGAATCCTTTTAGATTTATGTCAAAATAAAGTGTATAGTCCTGATGTGTAATTATACCTTACCTTTTGGGGTTTTGCATCCTTTTGTCTATTGATAAATCTCCTGCTTCTATGAGGAAAATAGCCAATCTGTTTTTCAGAGAACAGGTAGTGACTTCTCAGCTGTCAATCACATGCCATTTTACCTGATTAGCACTATCTAATTAGAACCTTTTGTCATTGTTGCTGATAAAAAGAGTAAATTAGGAGATGGAAAAGGTTGAAATGATATATCTACCGGCGCTTGTCAAGAAACCAGAAGAGGATATAATATCATTTTCTCGGGATGTTTTGTCAGGCTGCTGTTTGAACAGAGTGACTTGAAATGCCATTCCAGAAAAATGTGGTTTGGGACCAAGTATTCCAGCTGCAGAACATGAGTCCTCACCAAAGGTTTCATGACGTGAAATAGAGGTGTGAGCAAACGGCCTAGGTGCTGCGTGTCCCAGCTGTGTGGGACGTGCATACACTGCATCTGAGCAAGCCCATCCTGGAAGTGGATGGAGATCTGGCGTCCTCCTGAGCCACACTGTGGTTTCTGCCTGCAAGGAGGAAGAGCTCTGCCCCGCCAAGCCCTGCAGCGAGCCCCTGGGGATCTGCATGAGAGCAGGAAGGGCAAGGCCATGTGCAAAGTGTGAAGGCAGAGGTGCAGGCAGTGATTTGGGTTGTGTCTGAGAGGGGAAAGGCAAAGGCAAGTAGAGACTTGGGAAAGACACGGTTAGTTCTAAAGGAATTTTCTAGGGTTAATGTTATGTCCTGCAGGAGGCTCAGTATTGCCAGCATCTCCCTGAGAAAGGGAGAAAATGAAGATGAGCAATGAGGTGGGAAAAGGAGCCTGTGCTGTTAGAAATTAGATGTTTCTACGAGCTGCTGCTTTGTCATGGCTTTTCATATGTGGGAGTTCTTCTCTCTTTCCTCCCCTCTCTTGGTTCCTTCCAGCTCCATGTGGGATTTTCAGCCAGTTCAGCCTCTCTTATCTGATGTCTTCTGTCCATATTTGCTCACTGAAGGGGCCAGAGGTAATGAAAACGCCTAGCTTCTGTGTTTAGGTTGAAGATGGGAATAAATGGTGGGTGGCAGAGCCCAGATGCCAGACAGATGTTTTTCTAGCTGAGCACAGTGAGGAGGATGATCATGTTACCTGTTTGTTTCTCCTTGCTTTTCCATGCCACAGAATATTTCCCAGGAACCCTGAGCAGGGCTTGGCTAAGCAGTTTATGTATTAACAATGTTTGTCCTGCGGGAAAGGTTTTGGACACGACTAGGAAGTTTACATCAAATGAGCCTACAGAGAGTGGAAACTTTACTCTGCAGTTAGCAATTAGTCTGTGTCAATGGCTTCCAAGCTCTTTTACAGACACTATCTGGTAGGCTGCTTCCCTTCCCTATCCTCAGATGGTTAGGCCAGCTCCCCTCCAGTTAGTTGTACAACATCTGCTGGCCCAGCCCCAGCAATTATGGGCAGGGAAGAAAGTTATGCTAGACTGTGCGCTGGTGAATTTGAAGTTTCTTCTAAGGGAATTTGCCAACTGGAGTAAATAAGACCAGGGCAGCTTCTGCCAGCTGTCAGTGGACAGCATTCTGTTGAACCTCAATATTGACCAATGAGCCCGTGTCTCTGCTGGGCCTACATTAGGCTGGACTATGGCTTTATATTGATTTCTGTTGAGCTGTACTGATTTATAGCAGCAGAGGCTTCTCTGCGTTTATGGCTGTGCCTGCCTGCTTGCAGAGCTTTTGCATTTTGGGGCTTAAGTGCGCTGTAATAAATCTGGAGGTGAGCTTGGAGAGGTCTGAAAGCAGTCAGCAGTTGTGGTTTTCCTGCCTGGGGGTGAAAAAAGGGCACAGCCATACTGCAGAGAGCCCTCAGGTCTTTATCTTCCATGGGATGTATCTGTCCTATACTGCGCTTATAGAGCAATTCCTCTGTAGGAAACACTACTGCTGCTCCATGCTGTTGTGAAGGGTGGATGGTCCAGGAGCTTGTTTAAACTCTGGAGATCAGGAATTTTCCTGGTTTCATGAGCTATCTGTGGCATTACCATGTACTGCCTGCTAATATTGCTTCCTTCAGGCACAAGAGTTTAGAGAGGATAAATTTCAGTTACTGAGCAGGAGTTGGATAACCACTGGGTCTGTACATTTGTATAAGGCACCTACATACCTAAATGTCCCTGTGACAAGACCCTGTGAACCTCGGTGCCCTGTGCTCTTACTGCGTGTGCCCTGGACAAAGCCGCAGAGCTTGCACCACAGAACTCTCGCTTCACTGTCCGATCGTAAAGGAAAGGATTTTTAAGCCTTATAAAATGAGCCTGTTGTCTACAGACACAATTCTGGCTATAACATTTATTCCAGTTCAGAAATAAAACTCGCAAAAATAAAGACTAGAAAATTAAATGAAGAAGGCCCATTTTAAATGGATTCTGTCAAAAAGACAGAAGGAAACACAATCAGCCTTTCAGAAGAAACTTCGTTAAGTCTATGCTTGCAGCTCTTTAAACCAAATTCAGAAGTGAGCAAACACTGAAAACAGAAGACTAACTTGTCTTTAAATAGGAACTGCAAGACTGAACAGAGACTGAGATCTCTAGATGTTCTTTTTAGGATTTTTCAGGAAGCTCAAACTATGTTTCTAGGGGAATTTCTCTGCGCCTGTGTATTCGTGTATGTTTTGGCAAAGTATTTATTCCATGATCGTGTCTTAGGGTTTGCCAAAGGCTTCCTAAATTGCAACTGGCCACATTACTTGCAGTGTAACAGGAATGTGGAATAGGCACAGCACAGTCAAAGCAAGAAGTTGGTGGGGATGTGCTTCAGTGCGGTATTTTCTTTTCACAGTAATCTTTTCTGTTAGACTAACCACTGACATGGACAAGTTTGAAATGATTTTTAGCACATCCTTATAATTGCCATAGAACTCGGTATGTTTCTAATACCCATAATAGTGACAGATAGCAGTTCAGGTGCCTTGTCATCAGTGTGGAAGCGTTTTTGTAAATATATAAGCTGTTTTTAAAAAAAAAAGATAATCCTATAGAAATATGCAATTGAAATGTCTACCAGATCCAGGGCTTTCTGACTGGCCCTCCCTTGTGTAACGTATGCTACTTCACAGAGCATAATATTCCAGACATTTAAAGATGCCTCTCAGTGTCAAGTGTTGCATCTGTCAGTGCTGAGAACGCTTTGCTGGTGATCTGAGCAGACCCTATTTTGCCTTGCAGTAGCCCAGAAAATGGGTAGTGAGGGGGTCAGGACTTTAGGAGGAGATTACAGTATGAGATGCTGGCACAGATGCTTGTATCTTAAGCGATAGTAGCTCTAAAGGGCCTATACCTACTCATATCTGTTTTTCAGAAAAACTATTATGTAAAATTAATGTGACAATAATTGCATGAGATTGTGGAAAACCAGAAGTGGCTATGGGGAAATAGTGCTCCTTACTCTGTTACTCAAATAGGGAAGCTCCTCTCGGAGTCTTCAGATATAAGATGATGTCTGATTGTTCCCAGTATTAACACGTGTGATCAGTGGGTATGGAATGGGAGGCTGCACTGTGCTGGGGCAGGAGGATGTAGGCGACGGTGCCTTTGTCACTGGAGTTTCCCAGTTGAGCTGTGGTGCTGGCACTGGCGGGGCTGGTGTACCCTGCTCTCCTGATGGCTGTTCTGCTGATCAGCATTGCAAGCTGACTCATTCAAGGAATACTCTGTTTTAAGTAATCAAAACCATTTCGGCTTCTCAGAGAACAAAAAAGCAGATGCTGGCCAAGGACAGTGTTCTTTTTTTACTTGTTTATTTAACTATGGCTTTGTAAAGAGAACCCTATGTAGAAGATACATACAGTTGTTTTTTCTCTTTAATCTTATGGTGTATTCAAGGCATCTCTTTCCTCTTTGTACTTTTGATCTCTCATTTTCTTTTTGAGATTATTAGCACTACTTATGATGCTTTTGTTCTTTATGCGTGTCCTTACTGATTTTTTTCTGTATAAAATGTTGGATCCTTTCTTTCCAAAATTCTGTGCAACTACCAGGAACATTAGTAGAAGTTAATAGAAGAAAAATAGGCTTCACAAGAGTAGGAATGGCCCTGCGAGTGGGGAAAAGTGTCCATTAAGAATAGGAACTGTGGCCATGCTGTCATGCTAGTGGACACTAGCAGTATGTGAATGCTTTGTCCTACAATACTTGGGCAGTTATTGCTGTCCTTTAAGTTGCTATTATTTAAAATATAAATGATGGTGAATATAAGAATTGAGCGTTCTTCTCAAAAGCAATTGCTGGCATTAAAACAGGAAAGATCAGTAAAGGTTATTTCCTGAAATAATAGCAAATGGTGTTAACTGTGATGAAATGTAACTTGGTGATGTCCTTTGTAAATGTGTGAATTTCTCTCCCTTTGCTTAGATTGTTCTCATTAAATAAGCTGCTAATGTGAATTGGACAGGAAATAATCAGCACATAGTAAGGAAAGCATCAAGACTTATTGAACTGAGAGGTAACTAATGGCCTATTTGCCATGGTCAGTATTTCACTCTTTCTGTCCCTCAGAATAATAAATCTTGATATTGACCAAAACTCTGGCATACCGCATGCACGGTTATTGTTCCACTGGAGGAGTACTCATCTCCGTTAAATGCAGGATGGTCAAAATGAGCAGGTTCTGGCTCTCTTGCTTCCTCACTCTTTTAAGCTGACTTTTCTAAAGAAGAACTAATCTGAGAGAACTAGGAAGAATATTCCCATTAATACATGATCTGATCAGTAAACTGAGCTTTGAATATTATATCTGCATTCATCAGAGATGAGTGGTAGTCTTCACTGAACCCTGCTGAAACCAGCTGTGATGCATTCGTTTCCCTGTGCAATCTTATTAGAGTAACAGTTGTTCTAGAAATCAATGTTACACTCTTTCATAAGGGAAACATGGAAAACCATAGCTTGAGAGTTTGCTGTTGCTGTCTAAGCATGAACCCTGATTTTTAATGTGCACAGCTCAAGCAAGTAGTATACTGCTGTGCATTTTGCCAAATAAACAAGAAATACCATCTATATATTTTGTTTGTATTCTGACAATACTGGGCCATGAGTCTTCATGTCCATGAGCTAGGCACTGCACAAATGTGGACTAGACACATACTTGTCTGCAGAATCTGTATCAAAATATGTGCTTACTAGGAGGATGTCAAGGAGAATGCTGCTTCTTTCTTTAGCTACTCTGCGTTGTGAAGTAACAAATAAAAATTACTATCTTTTGTTTTTGTTATGCGAATGAAGAAATAAGTTTTCAAGTTCGTATCCCTGAGAACAGGATATATCTTCCAAACCATAAGCTAGCGTGAATAAGGAATTCATGATCGCATGTTTGTGTTGAGTATTTAACATTAGCAATCCTCCAAGGAGAGCCAGCCGTGCCAGAAGCAGTCCAAGTAGTCTGTATCATTTTTACTAAGCCATATTGCTGGGGAGCACAGCTCTGATTGAGAGTCTTGTCATTTACTTTGTTTGTTTATTGGCAAGTTTTCTAAATAATCTGCTAAGAAAACCTCAGATAGTAATTTAGTTTCTACTTAGACACAGACACGATTTCCGTATTGAATACCATTAATACTGTTTTCTCACCCTTCTTGCCACCTTTTCTTGTGTGCCACGCTTACAGTTTATTCCAAGTACTGTCATAGTCAATCTTGGTATGCAGTCTATAATGAAACGGTTGACTGAATTTTAAAATGTTGGACACGGTTATGGTGAAATTGCCTTTTTCTTTTTTTGGCAAGGTTCTTTCTGGAAGTCGATTGTTTTTCATGACTTTAAAACATTAAAGCAAAACTCCGATTTTTTGAATGCTCTGAATTTTTTCTTTACTGTTTTTGAGTAGATAGGCTATTGGCAGATGAACAGCTTTGAGAAGCTTAAATGTAAGAGGTGCACATAACAAGACGTTCCCTCCACTTTCATTCTTTCATGAAGTTTTTCCCTACCACAGCACAAAAGTGTAAAATAACTACAACAGATGCTAGATGAAATCTTCAGAGCTTCAGATACAGTTGTTCCAATGCTACATCAAAGTATTTTTACTTTGCACTGCTGCAATAACAGCTCTGGCTGTCTGTGCTGAAATGAGGAAGCACAAAGAGTTGCTTTTGCTGAGGAGGGGGGGACTTCTCACTTCTTTAAACGTACTCTGCTTTTTGTTGCATTTTCTTTCAGTGTGAACACTGGGACATTTGTAGAAAACCTCTGGAATGACAACAACCAGTGCACTGTTTCATAAAACTGGAAGTGTGCTGAAGTGCAGTAAAAAGTTGTCAATTTAGCTGATTTCTAGGCATTGAAATAGGAAACAGTATAAAATATTTTAAGCTTTTTAGACATAAAAACACATGAAATGCCTGTCTTTTAAACATATAAAAGAAAAATTGAGTATTTGGGTAGCAGCTGTGATACAAGCTCAGCAAATGGACTGGAGAATACACAGAAGGTTGGAGTCAGCTGTTGCCTTGAGGTTCTTGAATGACTGCAGCAATACATTGAACTTCCAGTCTTGATTTCATATGTAACTGAACGCATGTAAGAGAATAACAATGGGGAAAAAAAGTATGTGAACAGCAAGGATACTGCAGTGAGAAACAAAGCAAGCAGGGAAGCTCTGAATAGACTTGTAGTGTGTGGATAAAAAAAGAGTAGCTTGGCACTAACATTATTGCAATAGTCCAAGCATGAAATAATCAAGGAATTAATCAGAATTCTAGTTGCAGGATATAAGTGGAGTCTTTGTATGAGACGGCTGAGCAAGGCCAGTACTGCAGTTGATGCAGTAGTTGTAGAGTTATTTCTATTATTTTTGCAATGTCAGATGGCTGATTTGTGTCATTCCAGTTGCTGTTCAGAAGATAATCCCCCTTTCAGTATCTCTGCCCCAGGAATTGCCCCATCTCTCCCCTTTCCCAGAAAGTGTCTCTGTCTTGCAGAATGTGGCATTGAAGACTTGCAGTGTTTAATCACTATACCTGACAAAGCAGCCCATGCCTGCCAGAGGAGCACATCTGCCCCGCTGGGTTCCCTTGCAAAGGGAGGAGTGAGCAGCAGCGCTGCGCTGGGCTGCTGGCAGGGCGATCTCACCCAGCGCCTTGTCAGCTCTAGGGGGGTAGAGGTGCCGTGCGTTTCTTCTGTGTTGAATGTCACACGGCTATTGGAGAAAAGAAAAATTAAAGAGAGTCTCATCTACGTATGTCTTGAGGTGTCCCTTGGTACTGCCGTATGAGTGCTTAGCAGTTGAGGGAGTTCTAATTCTTTTAAAATCTGAGGTAGATGTGTGGACGTGGTGGGAACTGAAGGACAGGGCAGTTTAACTTCTTCGATATACCCCATGCATCGTACAGCAGAGTTACAAAATCAGCCCGAGTCCCAGTGCTGTGCACTGTTTCTTAGGCCACGCATCCAGCCTTATCAAATGCTAATTGAAGAGATCTTGGTTGCCTTGGAGACTGCCTCTTCCTGGGGGAGACCATGGCAGTAGCACAGGTGTCCTGAAGCTCCAGAGCTAACAGGAGGCCTTCCTGGAGGTGATCCAGCTATGGAGCTCAATTCTTCCTTCAGCAGCAAACTGAACTTCTCCCTGTGCTGGCTGCTTTGTTGAAGCTCTCGGTCTGTTTGGTGCTCTCAGTTTTATTCCAGTGGGGTTGGGACAATGTTGGCTTGAGTAAGACAACATTCTTTTCCTATTCAATACACTGATCATTTGGTTCTAAATTACAAAGTTTTTTTACTAAAGACTACATGTGCCCAAAGAGTTGGATGGGCACACTTTTAACCATCAAATTAAATAAATATGAAATCCTGCAATGGCGTGCAGAGCTGTGCATATAAATTACATCTTTAAGCAGCACTTGAATGATTTTCTGGAAATGTTTTTAACTCTCCTCTGAACTCTTTAAGGGTCATCTCTGTAGCCTTCCTATCTGAGGGAGGCTATTGGCACTGGAATGATTTATTGAAGAGGTGTGTTTCTCTGTGGTATAAAAGTAATGTCAAGCCTTACTGAGAACCTGAGCATTAAGCTTCTATTTTTGTAGAGCTGGGAAAGCAAGTGGGTTTAATTCAATTGAACCCTGCATGAATGTTTCCTAAGTATGTGTTCTCACCCACTCCCAGCTCTTAACACTGCCCAGTTGTGGGGTGAGTGGGACTGTGGGTTGATAATGCTTTCAGGACAGTTAGTGAGATGACTGATTTAATTCATGAAGAATTAGGAGCCCTTATGTCCCTGTTGCAGAGATCGGAAGATTGCAACTTGAGCAGACATAGTAAGGACTGGTGGGCATTGCTGACTCAGAGTCCTTGTGGTTGAACCCTCAGTAGGGTGAGATAGTTTTGAGATATGTAACTGCTTTAGAAATACTTAAGTGAGCTGACTTGACCAGCAAGCAGCTCTTCTACCAAAGGACTCTTTGCTGCCATGAGTCTTAGGCCTTCTATCTTTCTCTATCTCAAAGAAAATCCTGCTTGTTGTCTTCCAAACAGTACTGCTGAGTTTAACCTAAGCCAATCTGTTCCTACCTATGGCTGAAGTAAACCCTTCCTCCCCTACATTTCTCTCTGAATGCAGCCTTACTTCATGCATGTTTGTTCCACGCTGCTACAGGATTACAGCCTTGCAGGCATGCGGAGGAGATACACGCATCTATCCTAGGATAGCTGCTGTAAGGTAGGGTCATGTTGTGATCACAGTTGTGAAGACTGGGAGGGCACAGAGAGGCTGGGTGCCATCTCTCAGATGACCCAAGTGTGGCTCGGCAGAGGGCTGAACTGAAGCTCGTCCATACTGCTTTTTTTTACCTTGCTGTAATTAGAGCATTCAGGCCAACATCTAAGTTGTCCAGCTGCCAGAAAGCTCACGAGGAGCTGTTTCACATGGGGTTCTTTATTTCTGACTCACTTCCGAGACTTTCTCAAATGTCTTGATGTATAAATTTCCTCAGAAGCGAACAAAAGAGGAAGCGTCCCTGCAGTTGAATGCCTGAAGGTGATGAGTATTTACATGTTGCTTTTCCTATGTGGAATAGTGAAATAAATGTCTCCTGTCTCCTTCCCAACTCGCCCCTAATACACTCGCAGCTAGAGCTGAGGTGATGAAGGTCCCTTAAATGCTGATCATGTACTTTTGCACCATGCTGGATCAGGACCTCACAGGACTTCTCTGCTGTATTTCATATTGTCTGGTCCTTGAGCACTGGGGTCAATCCCGTGTGCTGAGCTCCTGTATGAACAAACCGATAAGTGGATGCACTCAGAATGAAGAATTGAACGTTATGTGATTTGCTTTGCATGGATATATTTCTCAAGTACAGAAATAAGATTGACCCTGAGGTAGCGACGGCAGTGAAGTCATGGGGAGTTTAGATCACTTCACATTCAGTTTACATGCTGTGTTTTGCTCCTGAGGTGTGGTGGTATGTCTCAGGCTGCTGCTGAAGCCTTCTGGCCCCTTGGGGTATGAAAAGCCATTTTACATTCCAGATGCTAGTCTGCTCCTAACCAGAGGTGACGTGAACTTTTCAGATAGATTCCAACTTGGAAGCTTCTGTGGCACTTCAGATCATGTCGTTATATTTCTGTTGCTGGAGACTTGAAATTGAGACACTTATCTGCATGATACAGTATTATCATATGCTGATCTCTGAGAAAAGCAATTTGCTGTGTGAAGAAAGTTTTCAGAGAGAATTGGATGTGACTTTTGTAAAGAAGGGTTCGGTGTATGTAGTTCAGTTACTGTTTATATTGCACAAGGACTCCCCAGATGTCTGCAGGACTTAATTGGTCTCTGTGCAAACACAGAAAAGTTACCTCTACCTTAAATTTGTACATGCCATCTGAGAGATGTCTTGGTGTTGAATGCATGAATAGCTGAAGCAGTATATAATGAGGTGAAGAATATGAGCTGGAGAAGGTACTAAGAGCCTTCCCTTTCTCTGCTGTTAAAATAGAAAAAACAAACAAACAAACAAACAAAAACCAGAACTGTGTAGCTCTATGAGCAGTTAAGTGCTCCACATTCCTGTGAAAAGTCTCCAGTGCCTAAGAAGCTTTGAGCTTCTTTTGTGGCCTTCAGTAGTGCTCCCTGCTACTGTTCCCCATGTTGATGCTTGTGCTTCACAAACTGGTGGCTATGCTGTATCTGTAAGATCACCTACGTCTCTCAGATTTGGTCAGTTAGCCAGCAGGTTCAAAAGTGTTGGGGAAGGAAAGGGAATTGGTAGACCAGATGTAATAGAAGGCTCAAATGCATAAGCCTGTTTCCCTAGGAAATTAGGCTAATCCATTATGGTCCCCTATTCAAAACTGCATGCTCTCATGAGTAGCTTTTCAGAATATATATCAGTTAACTCCTGCTTCTGCAAGGAAGTCCCAGTAATTTCACAAGATGAGTTTTTAAGACTGGAGAACATCTGGTTAGTTCAAGAGATCAAAATATTAGGCACAATTCTGTCCTGTTGTGGTAAGTGAAGTATAACTGTTCAGAGGAAACAGTCCCTGCAGCCTTTCTGTCTGAGGCCATCCATGGTCTTGATCATATGTGCCAAGGAAGGTCGTCTGCACAGAAACCCTTGGAAGAGTGCATGGTAGACAACGTTTTCAGTTTGGCATTAACAGAAGACCTTAAATTAAGGAAGGTGGTTGTGGTATGGTGCCCGGACACATGAGTAAACACTGCATGTTAGGATTTCTGTATGAACTGGTACGCAGAGTATGGTAAACATTTTCAGCTTTTTTTCCCCAAAGTACTATTGGACACTGTAATAAAAAGTAACTGCTGGGAAAGTAGTTTTGCTGAGTTATGCTATTTTTGAAAATGTATAATACTGCATAGGCTTTTAAGTGATACTGGGCATATTTAACATTCTTTGATGTTAATTTCCTGGCATATGGACATCTCAACTTATTAAAATAAATAAGTACTTTCAAATTTAATGAAATGATGGAGGAAATGGCCTTTTTTCACATTCATGTCCGCTTCGCTGGATAATTTAATGTTTTAAAATGTAAGTTCATATTAAAGTTTAAAATTCAAGTATTGGTTTTTGAAATTCTGTAATAAAAAGGTTTTGCTGTAGGAGAGATGTATGAATTAGCGCACATGATAACACGATTAACAAAGTCTAGCTGGTGATTTCTTCTGTACAAAATGCTAGCTGTAAATCCTCCTACTAGGACCTACACAAGAGACTGGGGGTAGGATTTTCTGGTACTATAACTGTTCCTTTCCTGGGGCATTACTTTGTAGCCTGTCAGACTTGCCAATTGCCTGTATTCCAGAGTGCAGGTACAGCTGTGGAAAAGGTCTCCTACATCGTTCGCCTTTTTCTTTTTTCCTCCCACATTTTACTGCTTCTTGGAGCTTACACTGTAAGCTTCGTGGGGCAGAGACAGTCCTTTGTTGGCTAGCAACAGGATCTTTATATCTTCTTTTATAGTAGATGTGTATGTTTGCTTCTGAGGTCTTTGCATTTAGTGGGAAGGATTTCTTTATAGCCGTAGGTGTTACTGTATTATTAGTAAGTATAGGGAATGCACTTTGGTCCTCTCTTCTGTGCTGAGGGAGGGTAAGAATTCCCTGGAGGGTAAGTAGTGCTCAATTTAATTGACTGGATATAAATATTTGAGTCCTAAATATTTAATGGAAATCATTGTGTTTGAATGTAGGTATGTGCAGATGATGGAAGTTTGCTCTGTGTCTTGCATTTCTTGAGAGTGCTTACGTGCTGTGTGGAAGCCAAGGATGGCTTTATTTCATTTCAAGGCAGACTAGAAACTGAAGAACTTATTTTCAGGGAGAAAAATGGCAAGGGACCCAAATGAAAAACCTACTCAGCTGAAGCAGAGGTGACAAAGTTCACTGTGATTATATTGATTTTAAATTACTGTGTAGAGCTGGGACTAGCCTATGTCTAGTCCTGCTCATGATGAGAAGAAGACATGAATACTCTCTCCTCTGCTTCCAAATGTTTTGTTGCCAGTATGATAACCGAGAGCAGTCTCATCGTCCTGACATTCTCAACATGCAAAGGCAAGGGTGTTCTGGCATCCTCAGTGGAGCTGAAAGGGAAAAGAGGCACAGTGAGACTGAAATGTATGGGGTTGTTTTTTGTTTTTCTTGACTTTATTTTTTTCCCCCCTCAGCAGCCTACCCCTGCGCACTGCTGCCCGAACCGGAGAAGCATGCAGTGCCCTGTTCAGTGTGTAACAGATGCCTCCAGTCTGTGTGTGCCCCCAGCTCTATGAGAGATGACATTAATAGGAAACAGAGCATGTCTGAGTTTGATGCGGTTTTGGTGAAAAGTACTACAACTGCCTATACCACAAATTATAACTAAGCTAGAATTAATAGCAATTAACAGCACCAATATTCATTTACTAGAAGTTTTACAGAAAAGCCATTACTGTTTAACTTTATGTACTTTGCGTTTGTTTCACTGTCAATGAGAAAATTATTCAGTCAGTAAGAGTTAATGTTTTATTTTAGACCGATCTCATCTATTTTAGTATCTAGTGTGCCTTTTGGGAACAAGAACTAAGAGCAAATAAAGCTAATTGTGATAGAAATTTGGTACGTTATTGTAATGAAACTTAGTTGCCGCATGACTGAAAGAGCACAGAAAAATGTCTTGTACCTGCACTAAATCCAGCAAAGTTGTGATGGGAGATGTTGTCTCCTTGTTTGGTGTGATGGAGAGAATGCCTGAGGCACTTGGGTAGGGAAGATGACTATTTCTGTTTCTTTCCTATGGTTTTTCAGCAATCTGACATAGTGTGCATGCTATGCCAAGCAAAGGATGCAGCCTCCAAGTGAGACTTTATTGCTACAGTCCTAGATGATTAATT